>CM042011.1:18127282-18272282 GCA_023525715.1 Cichorium intybus
CGTGAATAGTGAAACTTGGCCGAAAAGGGCAAAACGGTCATTTGACATGACAATGACCGTTATGTTAAGAAATTGTATTAAGGAACTAAATTGGTAACTAATAGAAATTGGTTTGCAAAAATTATGGGTCATGGGAACATTTTTGAATAAAAGCTGAAATCTAGGGGGCTAATATGAAAATATGCTATAAAAATTAAATATAAGTGAGGAGATATTACATCTCTCAATTACTGGAACGTAGAAGCAGCCCTGGAGAGTTCTAGAGCTCTGGAGAAAGAACACGAACGATCGGGGAGAAGTACAAGAATCAAACTCCAAGGATTGAAGATTTTCAAAGCTAATTGAGGTAAGTTCTATGGTATAAACCCACGATTTCAAGCTATGGAGGATAAATTCCAAACTGAAATTTGATAAGGGGTTGTTACCACGAATTCATATGTTCTATTTAGCTTAATTCAACCCAAGAAAGGGATTTTTAACCATAAATTGGGGTTGAATCCATGGGCAACATACTATAGATCGTGACCCGATCTACCCTATGATCGGGACGCGATCCGGCGGCAGAGCAAAAATGCAGTTTAGTTCTCAAGTCCTCTGCCAAGCCAACTTTGATTTTTGAGTTTGGGGTTAGACTTGTCCGTTTAACCTCAAATTTTAAACATAGGCCCCTTATGGTCCAAAACTTTGTAGAAAATTGTCGGAACTGAAATACGACCTCTCGAGAGTACTGTAGCAAAATACGCGTATTTCGGGAAAAATTTACAAATTAAAGAAATCTATTATAATGAGGGTTGTAGTCTAATTTAACCTGTAATTGCATAGTATAGCACTATGGTGCTGTAAAGTTGATTATCATATATATATGAATTGAATATAAATGTATATCTTGTAAATAATAGGTGGTGGTTCAAATACGAATAACCAAGTGAAAGGAAAAGGAGTTCAAGAAGCTAAATAACTCCTAGGTGACCGAGGTGAGTGTTATGTGGATTTTTGGGTACATAGCAAAATGGGTTTTTATACAAAGGAATGAATTTTATATAAAATGTTTTGGGAGTCAAAATGGTTTTATGGAAGTTGAAATGATTTAATGAAAATGGTTTTGTGGAGCTGAAAATAGTTTTGTGAAATTTGGAAATAATACTATGAAAATGTAAGTATAATGTATACCAAAAGATAAATGAGAAATACAAGGAAGTAATAAAGTGATTGAGCCCTGTTGAGGAGTTAAGAAGTATCCGGATAAAGACCACAGCCTGCTGCGGTAGGGGTGGCAATAAGACACTACTGGGATGGTACCTCCCGTCGCGAAGTAGTTGTCTCACCTTGATAGATGAATCCGTTTCATACTATTGGGGAAGTAGTTATACGGGTGCGTCTCGTATAAAACCTACGGTTGCGCTCGTAGGAATATACCATCATAAAATAAGGAATACCTATGGGTGCGCTCATAGGAAATAAAATATTGGAAAATTTAAAGAGTAAAAGTATTATTGGAAAACTGTTTTAGGTTTAAACCCATAATACTCACGAGACATTATGTCTCACGTATTGTTTTTAAAATGCTATGTACTCAGGTAAGCAGGAAAGGCGTTAGAAGGGTCGGGTGTGGGACCGTAGTTTCTGCTGTACAAAATGTAAAATAAACAGGTTTGAACTGTGGTTATGACGCAAATTTGTGATACCCCGTTTGTAAAAACTTAAATGGTTTGTATGATTAAATATTTGTAATATAAGTTTGAAAAAAAAATTTTGTGTAAAAGTTGGGGTGTTACAAATTGGTATCAGAGCCATGGTTTAAGCGAATTAGGTTGGGTAACCATCCTAGGCTTAAACTAGTTGACTAACAATGAGTAAAGTAGTAGTAATAAGTACTAACTAACGGGGTAGAGACGGTAAATTACAATGTTGGAATCCACAGAAACCGATGAATCAGGGGAGTCTTGTGATAACATCAGAGCCAAAGTATATAGGTGGTTAAAGTAATATTGGGCCCGTATTATTGTAACCACAGGATATGCTTTGGAAATGGTGAAGTCACGAGGGAGCCTGAGGAATCTGGTTGTGGAAATTAGGAGAGAGATACTTGGGAACACAAGTTCCATAGGAAGATTACATGCTACAGCTTCCAGATATATTGATAAATATATTTATATGAAATAATAAACGTAAATCTATTTCGTTTTATATAGTAAATGGAGAGCGGTGATCATAGCCTTTCAAGTGGGGGACAGGCAGCCAGTCATACTCCATCTCGTGGGAGTATTCCCGTCAACGATGCGGACAAAATGGGTAATATGCCAAACCCAATACCGCAACCTCCACCTGTGACTTTGGAGGCTATACAAAACCTTATTAGCAATTTAAAAACAGAAATGAGGGAAGATATGCGCCAAATGCTAAATACACGGCTGGGGGACCCACGTCCTAATCCTGCTGCTGATGATGTCTCTTGGAGACCTACCAATGGGGATAAACGTAAATTCAGTGGCGGGAGTAGTAGCTGGAATAGGAAGGGAAAGTCGGTAGTGATGTCAACCAAGCAGGGTAGCCGGAAGACGCGTGAGAAATATGGGAAAGAGCATACGGGTGAATGTAAGATGGGAAGTGCAGCCTGTTTTAACTGTGGAAGAACAGGTCACAAGGCTAGGGAATGTACCTATCCGAAGCTCAGCGAAGTCGAGTGTTTCTCATGTCACGAAAAGGGGCACTATAGTTTCAACTGTCCAAAGAAGGGTGGCGAGACAATGGTATCAACTGCGCAGAAAAAGACGGAGCCTCAAACGGTGAAAACTCGCGCCTTCCAACTCACCCGGGAGGAAGCAAAGGAGACACAAGACGTGGTCTCAGGTACCCTATTAATTAACCAGATGCTTGCTTACGTATTATTTGATTCTGGCGCTACGTGTTCATTTGTGTCCCATGAGTTCGGTCTAAAATTCAACGTACCGTTAGAACCATTAGATCATGTATGTGAGGTCGAAATGGCAAGTGGTAAGAAGGTGGAAATAGAACATGTATACCGGGATTGTGAACTCAGCATAGATGACCAGAAATTCTCGTTGAACCTTCTTCCAATTGGAGTGAAGACTCTTGATGTTGTTATTGGCATGGATTGGCTTGGAGCCAATGATATGAAAATTTGCGTGTGGAAAGAAGATAGTGTCGGTGAAAATTCCGGATGGTAGCAAGGTGTATGTTTATGGTGAAAAACCCAAGAGGATGTCAAGTTTGATTAGTGCAGCGAAAGTTAGAAGATGTTTGGTGAAAGGATGTTTATCCTATGTGGCGTATGTAATGATGGAAGATAAAGCAAAGAAAACAGTAAATGACATCGATGTGGTGAGAGAATACCCTGAAGTATTTCCAGACGACCTACCCGGTTTGCCACCTGAGAGACAAGTAGAATTCCGAATTGATCTTGTACCTGGAGCTTCTCCTATCGCCCGTGCTCCATACCGTTTGGCCCCGACCGAAATGCAGGAGTTGATGTCACAATTACAGTAACTGCTTGATAAAGGCTTCATACGCCCCAGTGTGTCGCCTTGGGGTGCACCGGTGCTGATTGCTAAAAAGAAGGATGGTTCGATACGAATGTGCATTGACTATCGCAAGCTCAATAAAATTACCATTAAAAATCGTTACCCGTTACCACGTATAGACGATCTGTTTGACCAATTGCAAGGTGCTGACTATTTTTCAAAGATTGACCTCCGATCTGGATATCATCAGGTGCGCGTAAGGAACGAAGATATTGAGAAGCCTGCTTTCCGCACTTTATATGGGCATTATGAATTCTTAGTCATGCCTTTTGGTTTGACGAATGCCCCGACAATTTTCATGGATTTGATGAATAGGGTGCGCAAATCATTCCTCGATAAGGTTGTTATCGTCTTTATTAATGGCATTCTTATTTATTTGAAGAATGCAGAAGAATACAGAAATCATCTGAGGACGGTGTTGGAAGTTTTAAAGAAAGAGAAACTATACGCGAAATTTCCGAAGTGCGAATTCTGGCTGAGGGAAGTGCAATTCCTTGGACACGTCGTCTCAATCCAAGGCATTAACGTTGATCCAGCAAAGGTGGAAGCAGAGATGAAATGGGAAATTCCCAAGACCCCGACAGAAGTGAGAAGTTTTCTTGGACTCGCTGGGTATTATCGACGATTCATCCAAGAACTTTCACGAATTGCAGTACCTCTTACGAAGCTGACAAGAAAAGGGGTAAAATTTGAATGGGGGGCGGAACAGGAGAAAGCGTTTGGAACATTGAAAGAAAAGCTATGTAATGCACCGGTTCTTACCTTGCTGGAGGGAACCGAAGATTTCGTGGTGTACAGTGATGCCTCGAACAGAGGATTGGGTTGTGTATTAATGCAGCGGGGGAAAGTGATAGCGTACGCCTCTCGTCAATTAAAAGAACCAGAGACAAGATATGCAACGCATGATTTGGAACTGGCAGCGATTGTATTTGCACAAAAATTTGGAGGCATTATTTGTACGGAACGAAATGCACTTTGTACACGGATCACAAAAGTCTGCAGTATGTATTCTCACAGAAGGAAATTAATATGAGGCAAAATATGTGGCTGGAGCTGATAAATGATTATGATTGTGAAATCGCCTACCACCCTGTGAAAGCAAATGTGGTAGCAAACGCTTTAAGCAGAAAGTTTCACGAAAAGAGAAGTCAAGAAAGGTTGATGCAGATAGAACTAAAATCAAATCTAATAGAAAGAATTAAAGCCGCGTAAAAGAAAGTATTAGAAAGAGGTGACTTAAAGAAAGAAAAGCTGGGAAAGAATTCGGTATTTGGAGAAAATACGCAAGGATTGAAGACAGTCAGAAACCGCGTATGGATACCGAAAGCTGGTGGAATCAGAAAGTTGATTCAGGAAGAATCCCCTAAGTCAAAGTATTCCATTCATCCTGGAAGTACGAAAACTTATCGGGATCTCAAAGAACAGTACTGGTGGCCAGGAATGAAGAAAAGAATAGTTAAGTACATTTCTAAATGTGCAACTTGTGCACAGGTGAAGGCGGAACACAAAGCCCCGTACGGAAATACTCAACCACTGCAAATTCCAGCGGGGAAATGGGAGGACATAACCATGGATTTCATAGTTGGGCTGCCAAGAACTAGAAGAGGTCATAATTGTATATGGGTCATTGTTGACCGCTTGGCCAAGAGTGCTATGTTTTTGGCAATTAAAGAAAATACACAACTGGAAACATTGGCGCAGATATACAGAGATGAAGTGATAAGACTTCATGGAGCTCCCTTGTCAATTGTGTCAAATAGAGACCCACGATTTACCTCAAAATTGTGGGAGGCATTACAAGAACGAATGGGGACAAAAATTAAAATGAGTACAGCTTATCATCCCCAGACAGACAGGCAAAGTGAACGAACCATTCAGACCGTAGAAGATATGCTACGATCGTGTGTTTTGGATTTTGGTGGAAATTAGGACGAGCACTTGCCATTGGTGGAGTTTTCTTATAACAATAGTTATTATTCCAGTATTGGAATGCCACCATTTGAAGCTCTATATGGCAGAAAGTGTAGAACCCCTTTGTGTTGGTTAGAGGCAGGGGAGACTAAAATAACTGGGCCGGAAATTGTAAGGATAACAAATGAAAAGATCAAAATGATTCAAGCTAATATGAAAGTTGCTCAAGATAGGCAAAAGAGTTATGCAGATTTGAAGAAGAGACCTTACGATTTGAAAGAAGGTGATCTGGTGATGCTCAAAGTATCACCGTGGAAAGGTGTGGTAAGATTCGGAAAGAGAGGTAAACTGAGTCCAAGATATATTGGACCTTTCAAGATCTTAAATAGAATTGGCGAACAAGCTTTCAAGCTAGAGTTACCACGTGAACTGAGTGGTATTCATGATACGTTTCATGTGTGTTACCTGAAAATGTACTTTGGAAATAGTGAGCTTGTTATTCCGTTGAAAGACTTAAAAGTGGAGGCCCTGAATAAGCTTATAGAAGAACCAGAAGCAATGTTGAAAGTGAGAACCAAGAAGTTGAGAAATAAGGAAATTGACTTAGTCTTAGTCAAATAGAAGCACACATCGGGTTCAGACTTAACCTGGGAGACCTTAGAAGACATGAAGAAAAGATACCTGAATTTCACGAATTACGAAGAGATTCCGAGGACGGAATCCTCTTAAGGGGGAGAGGTTGTAAGAACCCATGAAAATTCGTAATAAAATGTAAAATAATCGGGTGTGGTAGTAAAATTGTGGAAAAATGGCAAATTGGTCTTTTGCCATGCTTTGGACCCTAATGTAAAATATTTTGTATTAGTAGGTAATAAGGTAAATATATAAAAGCTTATGTAAAAAAAATTGGGAATTTCTACCGCGTGAATAGTGAAACTTGGCCGAAAAGGTCAAAACGGTCATTTGACATGACAATGACCGTTATGTTAAGAAATTGTATTAAGGAACTAAATTGGTAACTAATAGAAATTGGTTTGCAAAAATTATGGGTCATGGGAACATTTTTGAATAAAAGCTGAAATCTAGGGGGCTAATATGAAAATATGCTATAAAAATTAAATATAAGTGAGGAGATATTACATCTCTCAATTACTGGAACGTAGAAGCAGCCCTGGAGAGTTCTAGAGCTCTGGAGAAAGAACACGAACGATCGGGGAGAAGTACAAGAATCAAACTCCAAGGATTGAAGATTTTCAAAGCTAATTGAGGTAAGTTCTATGGTATAAACCCACGATTTCAAGCTATGGAGGATAAATTCCAAACTGAAATTTGATAAGGGGTTGTTACCACGAATTTATATGTTCTATTTAGCTTAATTCAACCCAAGAAAGGGATTTTTAACCATAAATTGGGGTTGAATCCATGGAATTGGGTTTTGAGCTAGAACCCTAGAAATGGGTTTTTAGACTAAAAACTGATTCTAAGTATTTTGTTGGGCTATAAGGATCATTTAGAATGTATAAAGACATTCCTAAACGATTATTTGCAAAATTTTACAGTTTTAGTGAAAATGGGTAAAAACGAGAAATTATGAGATTAATTGAAATTTGTAATTTCCATACGTTAAAACTTGATAAAAACTGAAGGTTTATGTCTTGGAATGATCCCATAATAATTAAGTCATGAATTAAGAACTTAATGGAGTGAATAGTGCAGCTGCAGATTGAAAAATCGTCAAATTGGGCAACATACTATAGATCGCGACCCGATCTACCCTATGATCGGGACGCGATCCGGCGGCAGAGCAAAAATGCAGTTTAGTTCTCAAGTCCTCTGCCAAGCCAACTTTGATTTTTGAGTTTGGGGTTAGACTTGTCCGTTTAACCTCAAATTTTAAACATAGGCCCCTTATGGTCCAAAACTTTGTAGAAAATTGTCAGAACCGAAATACAACCTCTCGAGAGTACTGTAGCAAAATACGCGTATTTCAGGAAAAATTTACAAATTAAAGAAAGCTATTATAATGAGGGTTGTAGTCTAATTTAACCTGTAATTGCATAGTATAGCACTATGGTGCTGTAAAGTTGATTATCATATATATATGAATTGAATATAAATATATAGCTTGTAAATAATAGGTGGTGGTTCAAAAACGAATAACCAAGTGAAAGGAAAAGGAGTTCAAGAAGCTAAATAACTCCTAGGTGACCGATGTGAGTGTTATGTGGATTTTTGGGTACATAGCAAAATGGGTTTTTATACAAAGGAATGAATTTTATATAAAATGTTTTGGGAGTCAAAATGGTTTTATGGAAGTTGAAATGATTTAATGAAAATGGTTTTGTGGAGCTGAAAATAGTTTTGTGAAATTTGGAAATAATACTATGAAAATGTAAGTATAATGTATACCAAAAGATAAATGAGAAATACAAGGAAGTAATAAAGTGATTGAGCCCTGTTGAGGAGTTAAGAAGTATCCGGATAAAGACCACAGCCTGCTGCGGTAGGGGTGGCAATAAGACACTACTGGGATGGTACCTCCCGTCGCGAAGTAGTTGTCTCACCTTGATAGATGAATCCGTTTCATACTATTGGGGAAGTAGTTATACGGGTGCGTCTCGTATAAAACCTACGGGTGCGCTCGTAGGAATATACCATCATAAAATAAGGAATACCTATGGGTGCGCTCATAGGAAATAAAATATTGGAAAATTTAAAGAGTAAAAGTATTATTGGAAAACTGTTTTGGGTCTAAACCCATAATACTCACGAGACATTATGTCTCACGTATTGTTTTTAAAATGCTATGTACTCAGGTAAGCAGGAAAGGCGTTAGAAGGGTCGGGTGTGGGACCGTAGTTTCTGCTGTACAAAATGTAAAATAAACAGGTTTGAACTGTGGTTATGATGCAAATTTGTGATACCCCGTTTGTAAAAACTTAAATGGTTTGTATGATTAAATATTTGTAATATAAGTTTGAAAAAAAAATTGTGTAAAAGTTGGGGTGTTACATAGGGTCCGTAACTAGTGGACCAGTAGCATTGAGTTTGTGAATTGGTCCGGCCGGTGTTTTGCTGGGTTGCAGTGTAACATGTTGGCACGCTTAATAAGTTTAGTCGCATAATTCTGCTACAAGAGAAAGATTCCCTTTGAGGAATGTGTAGCAGAAATACCCAGAAAGTAGTTCAGAGATCCAAGGTTGGCTATGGAAAACTCACAACTAAGGCGAGTAATGATCTCCCAAAGTGTATTGGATGATGATGATGTGAGTATGATATCATCAACATAGAGTAAAAGGTAATATGTGATAGTATCTGACTAACGGATGAATAGAGATGGATCGGTGCGAATGTGCTGAAAACCAATAGAGTTGGCATAGTGAGCATAGCAGTGGTACCTGGCACGAGGTGCCTGCTTTAGGCCGTATAGAGAACGGTGAAGACGAAACACATGATCGGGAAACCGAGGGTCCATCTCTAATCACCCTCACCCAATGTATCTGAAACAATGATTTTAAAGGGAAATATTAAGCACACAGCTTAGTGAATTCCAACACATACACGACATATCAGTCATACATACTCTACCCCTGTAAAAAATAATACAACACAAACATCATATTAATCACTAGTCTACTCCACTATGTATGTTGAGTCGTGCTCCTCCACTCAGCACGCTGATCCGTGCATATTCTGTTCCTCGAGCCATGCGTATCCACTCAATGCGTCTTATCGGTCATCCCCACTTTGTACCATGTTTCTCAGTGCGTCGAATCACCCTACATTGCTCAATAAGTCGAGCCATCCTATATTGCTCAGTACATCGAGCAACCCTATATTGTTCAGTACGTCGAGCCCAAAACATCTACATACTAGACCTAGACCTACCTAGTACTAATCACACATCCTATAATCACACGCGAGTTAAAGTAAATAACATACAACATCCACACTGTGTAGTGAGAAACTCACCTCGAACAGCAATGCAGAACCCGTGCAACAACTCAGAGAATCCAACAAAGCTCAACCGACACTCCTTATTCAATTGGATTAAGCAAAGTTTTGACAGTTGGGATTCAGCTTGCGGTATTCAATTGGATTAAGCAAAGTTTTGAGTTTTCAAATTTACGTTGGTTTGATTAGTGTAATTCTCTGTATGTTTCCTGTACTTTGTAATTTGCTAGCGTCTCGTTAGTTTTTGTGTTTTTAATGCATCTGCAAAAACTCAGTCGTTGGGTTCGATTTTAATGAATAAATTTTGGTTTGATTTTTCACTATATATTGGTTGTATTTTATTTTTCACTGGAACTTGGTTTGATTTTGTTTATCCAGGATTTTGTTTTGCCCATTTTCTGGATTTGGTAATACTCCCGTACTGGAAAAAGACGAAAGAGGGAGAGGGGGGGGGGGGGGGGGGGGGGAGGGTTTTCGTCTTAATATTGAAGATATTTGAACGGTAATGGGGTTTTCAATCTTGCAGATTTAACAATACTATGTTTGAATTTTATTTTCACCATTTTGTTGCAGGTTTTCTCATAATATCTCCCTTGTTGCAATTTTTGGATTTGTTTATCACCATTTTTGATGTTGCAAGTCTACCGTTTGATATCTACAGTTTCAGAACTTTGCTTGTGTAATTAGAACGCTCTCTTTGACGTGCTCTATAATTTAGGAACTTTGATTGTGTAATTGGCAATTAACTAGGATTTGTTCGGTGGAAAATCCTAATGGTGTTTCATGAAGAGGATTAGAGGATTGTGGTGGGGCTTATGGTTTTTTAAATGCAGATATGGTATTTAGTAATGTTCTTCATTGTATTATTATTATTATTATTATTATTATTATTTTAAATTTCAGTATATAATAATAATCTTAATAATCTTTTATTTTGTAGAAAAATCCATAAAGATGCCATTCCAATGTCATAAGGACCAATTATGTTGACTACAATGCCACTTGTCATGTGGCTTAATAACTGGATGACCCTTTACAATCTAAAAATTAACTTATTTGAGAGTATAAGAACCTAGCCTACCACAAAAAAAAAAAAAAAAAAAAAAAAAAAAAAAAAAAAAAACGATTATAAACCAAAACTACAAAGTTTAAAAGTTGGTTTGCATGTCAATACATTAACCCTACATAAAGCACATAAAAATATAAAGACATGTCTAGTTTTTAACTTTTAAGTATGCATCTGTAATTTTAAATTGATAAACTAAGCCGCTATTTTATTTTATTTTATTTACAATAAAGCAATGCATTTCTTTCATTTTATGTTTTTCTTTTGTTATGCTTATATAGTTATATGTATGCTCACAAGTTTATTATTTAAATGGCTGGGCTTTTTTTAGACCATGCAAAGACCGACCAGATCATACCGACCTTTCTTCCGACACAGCAAAAGACCGATCTGGATGGCCATGCCTAAACAGACCAATTTTTCAACCGTTGACCAGGTCAAGCCTTTTTCGAACATCCATTAATGATTGACCAAAATTTTATCCTCGTTATGTTGGCACTAACTTCTAAAATATGTTTTTTTCCCGATAGCTTTTGATTTGTGGGAATATCATTTTCCTTTTACTTTATATTCCACCTTGAAATATGCTTAATGCTTTCATAAAGAAAACAATAAATTACCAAAAAAATGATTGATTCAATAACTTTGTCGTTATATCCGATTTAAACTACATATTTCTACAAACCAAATAAATAAATAATTGAGAAGAATTCATTCCGTGACAACCCATTCGGAATAAATTGATTCCAATTCTAATAATTTCTTTTACTACTTAATTAATAAGAAAATAAAATCTAACGAAGCAAACACCCTATAACATTCTTTGATGGTGTTACTACTGATTATTTGTGGTAGGTATAGTGATTGCTAAATAATATATAATTTGTTCTTTATTATACATTGTATACAATACCATTTCGCATTCAAAATGATACACAGATGACAGAACAACAATTAATCAGCCCAACTACTGTTAGCAACAAAAGCATAAACAAGAGTCCATGGATTAACTCTTTAACAAACAGATAAATTCAAAAAAAAATATGTTTTAAATTTTAATGGGTTACACACACCCATTATCCATATCTTTTAAGGTATGCGTAATTTTTATTGGGTCTACCTGCGGGTCCTTTGTCCCTTGTTAGTTGTTATACATTTTCCTGTTTCTTTATTTCCAACTATAAATACACAACCAACTATGAAACAAGTTTCCAAATGTAAATTAAAAACCACATACTAACTTCCCGACAATAGTTGGTTAGAACCAATAAAAGGGGACTCTATAGCCCATAGCCACGAGTCAAGGACATGGGTCAAGACCACATGGAAAAAGATGTCTCACACTCCCACCAACTTTGAACTGGTCAAGCTTCTCTTCATGTATTTAAGTCAATTTAACAGCAACAAATTGCTTGATAATACACAATGATAATAATGGCCTAAGAAACATAAAAGTTTCAGATAAACAAATATGTAATGATGCGTAAATAAAGAAAATTATCACCTGTCGATAAATCATAAAGAAAATTAAAGAAGATTATCATCTGCTATTACCAAGATTAGTAGATCACCATTTTCATCAGTGAAGCAAATTAGCAGATAACATGAACATGAAACACAACCTTCAAGTAATTGTCAAATCTCTTTTGTGAATAACTGAATAGGCTTTTGCACGGAGTTCATCAGAAACTGCAATGCTAGAGAAATAAAAAAGATGGAGAAAAGGTCAAGATATAATAAAAACACAGATACTTTAAATTAAGATCTAAAAGATCCGATCAATGAACATGACCGATGTGTCACAAGAATCAGCTTTGATCATGATCTTCATCTGACACAGTGATGAGCATGCAAATCATTAGATCTGCAAGAGTGTATCTTGTGCATATGTTTTGAATCGAAGATCGTTGTGAAATCAATCCGAAAAACAATTTCATAAATAATTCTACTTCCAATCCAAAACAAACCTTTTAGTATAATATTGATTAAAGTAGAAACTCCAAAATAGTCTAGATTTACATAAGCTCAAATCAAGCTACGAATCGGAAACCAATGAAATGAACTAAATTAACAATCCATGATATTCAACAATTCCATCGCCCTAACACTCGAGAACAAATTATAGAAGGAGAAGACGAGATCTGGTGAGAGTTGTTCCATCGGCCAACTGATCACCTCCGGCGGCGACCGTCGGAGTACTGTGAGAGAGGAACAACCTCCGCCAACGGAGTAGACAACGGCGTCGGAAGCGGCGAACTCCGACAAACAGGGCAACTGGCGTTGAGTTTTAACCAAGCGTCAACACAAGTCAAATGAAAACAATGCTTACAATCAGGCAACATACGCATCATTTCGGCCTCTCTATACTCACACAAACAAATAGCGCAAAGAGATTCAATCCCCTTGGGAATCCCTTTCGAGAACGGAAACTTAGGGTACGAATTGATCACAGACTGATCCAACCCAATAACAACGCTCAGATCGTCGTTATTCTCTTCGTCGACGAAAATTATGCTGGGAACGATAACGCCGTTATCAGAGCCACCGCCGTTAGGGTATCGAATTTGGTTACGGTGAGTATGACGGTGACGGAAACAGATGTATGAAGCTAGAAGGAGGGAGGAGAAGAGAACAAGGAATCCGAAAGCGATGGCAATTGCGTAGCCGAGACCAAGGTTGGTTATGTAGTAATGCGTTACGCTCGAGAGTTGCGGCGGCGGCGGTGGTGGTGGGAAGGCGATGGTGGTGGACATTGAGGAACTCGTGGTAAATGGTGGTGGTGGTGGTGGTCCATTTGGAGGGAAAAGAACAGAGGAGAATATGAACGGGAAAGGGGTATTAGAGGCTGGTCGTGGTGGTGGTGGTTGGGTTGCTGAGCTGCAGCATTAAATGACTGCGGAAGAAATTAGAGAAACTCCATTAATGGCGTTTCAAACATTTAACAAACGGAACCAATGAAACCACAACCGAATTTTTACCCACTTCTTGCAAATTTATAAAAAAGGATCATTCATATTTTATAATATCATTTTAATGATCTTATTTTTATTTGATTTTTTAATATAAACACACATATACATATGTCTTTAAGAATCAAGGAGACTGTGGAATTGATAATATAATGTAATATCAGAATTTTTTTAATTATTATGCATATCTTTTGGGATTTTAATGGTTGTTACCTATCAACTTCTTTGACAATCATTCAATTAATGTGATGATATTGAGATAAGAAGTGTGATTTATGTTGATATATATATATATATATATATATATATATATATATATATATATATATATATATATATATATATATATATATATATATATATATATATATATATATATATATATATATATATATATATATATATATATATATATATATATATAGGGGAGGGTTCCATTGAGAATGAAAATAATGTTGAGAACGTGGGAATGAATCTGGGTCACTAGATGCGCCAGCGCTGACGCGCGCCGCTCCACGATGACGAGCTGGGTTTTTTTTCGTATATAATTTATTCATATATGAATGGGTATATTCATATATGATTATTCATATAATCATATATGAATAAACATATATAAATATACATATATGGTTGTGGTGGTCGGAATGGTGGTAGAGGGTGGCGATGATGATGGTGATGGCGATAGAGGGTGGCGATGATGGTGGTGATGGTGGCGACGGTGTTCGTGGGGTGGTGGTGTTGGTGGAGGTGGGTGGTGACGAAGGTGGTGGTGGTGGCAGCGGTGATGGAGGTGGTAGTGGTGGCGGTGGGTGGTGGTAGCGATGGTGGAGGTGGTGGTAAAGGTGGTAGCAGCGGTGGTGGCGGCGTTGGCAGTAGCGGTGGTGGTGGCGTTGGCGGAGGTGGTGGCGGCGACGGTGGTGGTAGAGATGGCGGCGGCAGCGGTGGTGGCGGCGGCGACGATGGTGGTGGTGGTAACGAAGGTGGTGAAGGTGGAAGTGGTGGTGAAAATCATATGTGAATAATAATATATATCTCGTCGTTAGAGCGTCAACGCTCCGACGGCGCCAAAGCATTAGAGCGGCAAGAAAAAAAATATGTGGCTGAGATTCATTCTCGCATTCTCAACATAATTTTCATTCTCAATGGAACCTACTTATATATATATATATATATATATATATATATATATATATATATATATATATATATATATATATATATATATATATATATATATATATATATATATATATATATATATATATATATATATATAATCAGGATCGGGTGAGGACTCTTCCTAAAGTGAGGACTTGCAAGGACACCTTAAAAAATTTGAAAAAAAATAAAAATATATATATAAATAATAAAATGGATCATAGTACTATATCGGAGAAAAAAATATTCAAAAAAAAACTTTTCGATCATTATTTTTTTTTATAATGATATAGTACTATTTTCGATTTTATGATTTGTATTTTTTTATATTTTTTTCCAATTTTTTTAAGGTGTCCTCGCGAGTTTTCACCCAAAAAAGAGTCCTCACCGGAACCGGACCCTATATATATATATATATATATATATATATATATATATATATATATATATATATATATATATATATATATATATATATATATATATATATATATATATATATATATTCTTTTTTTTTTCTTTTGTTGGCCTCTTCATGGGATTATCGTTGTGCACATGTCAGAAAACATCTACATGATGCAGTCATTTTATTTTTTATAAAGATGTGACTGTCGATTTCTACCTCTCTTCATCCTATTCTAATGAGATTCTCGAGATTTGTTGTTGTTAGATTGTTATGGAAAGATCAAGCTTTGAAAAACACAAAATTATGTATTTTTTGTAATATTTATTAATACTATAATTCTATTTTTATTTTGTAATTGACGTATTTATTTGTATATTTGAAGCATGTTTGTTATTGAGCTAGTAAGAAATATACTAAAATAAAATCTGATTAGCTATATTTGTCAAAGATTTGAAAAGACGTTAAGAACATAAAATGAAATGTTTGTTTGTTTGCGATAATTGTCAATGGAACAATTAGTTTGCTTGCATCTCATGGGCCACCTTCTATTGATCATTGACAAGGAATAAAAGGATAGTTTATATAAGGTGAAACCTACAAATAAGATGCATTTTACTTTCAATTAGTAATGTTTTTTTTTTTCTTTGGGGTCGGGTGGGGGAGGGGGGATAATTTTAATCACTTTTTTATAATGACAAAATAACTTCCAGTTTGAATGTTATTCGAAACGGATTTTTTCCCGACAAAAGTTTGTGTGAGTTTACAAAACGGATTTTTTCCCGATAATTTTAATCACTTTTTTGTCTTTTTGAGATACTTTTAATTTACAAAATGTTTGTGTGAGTTTAGACAAATGATACACTAAGTTCAAAATTATACTAGGTTCAAATTTGCGATATTTATATCCCCTACTTTGAAGTTTTTGTAAACATTCTACAAAATACTTTTAAAATCTCAAAATTTATTGTTCTACAAATCTGCAAACCAAGTTCTCTAAAAAAACAAAATGAGCTCATCATGTGATAGATTTAGAGTAATTCTACATACCAGGGGACGAGGTAGAAAATAGATGTTATGCAATACTTAACATCATAATAGAGGGATATGATATGGATTTGTGAACTATTATGATATTTATTTGATGGCTAGCAAGCTGCATTTAGCAGATAGTCAATCATTCTAAGGAAAATTTTGAGTTTTGATTTTTTTTTACAATTCAAAGATGAATATTAAAAGAAACTTGCATCCTTAAAATAGATATCAAATGTATGGAAAGGCAATAATAACCTCCAGGGTGAAGCGAAACAAACTTGAGTATGAATAAATGAAATAAATTTAAGAGAAAGAAAAATAAAGATGTAAACAAATTGAACTAATTTTTTTTTATATGCTTCAAGGTTCAGATTATAAAAGCAATTAGAAGATAGATTACTTGAGACTCTATTAAAGAGTTATGAGTCAATGTCCATAGCCATATGCTTTTCCAGTTTTACCATTTTCTAGTTTGGTTAACATTTCTTTTTATTATTATTGTAAACACCAACCATCATGTCTTAACATAATGATATTCCAACTCACCACTTTAAACTTCATAATAATAAATTATTTTCTCACAATTACTTCACCATACATACATACATACATACATACATACATACATACATATATATATATATATATATATATATATATATATATATATATATATATATATATATATATATATATATATATTCACATGATAAATCATAATTTTTTATTCTCAACAAATAGATGACAATATCGATAATGTATTATTATATTATAATATTACACAACAAAAATTTAAAAATATTTTATAACATTCTACTAGAATATTACATGTTTAATTGTACATATCATGAACAATTCTACCAGAATAATAAACTCTAGTGCTAATATTTTATTTATTTCTATTTTTATTTTATTTTTTAAAAATTCCTTTAGATAAAAAAAAGTGACGAAATTTATTAATTTTTTTATATTTTTCATTATTTTTTAGTTTTTGATCCAAAAAATAAATGGCAGGATTGCGTCTCAATGTCTCACAAAAGATTTTTAGTCTCAAATTAATCTCTCTCTCTCTCTCTCTCTATATATATATATATATATATATATATATATATATATATATATATATATATATATATATATATATATATATATATATATATATATATATATATATATATATATATATATATTGCAAGTTAGGGATGAATCTACTACATGAATCGTAATATACTACAGGCTACGCTAGGTACATTGGTTATTCTCTACACTATGTCGTAGTTTTTCGCCTTCTCCGAGGAACCTGCACAGAGACTAGACCCACTAACGCAACAGCAAACTCTGGTGCATAGCACACGCCGACCCCGTAACGACGCCCTGCGAGCAACTGACTGGGGGGAAACCAGCCCCGGGTACACACTTTGCACGGCTAGCACAGAGCCTACACTGGGGAATTAATATCTTTAGCACCCAATGCACGCGACAAGGCTCGAACCCGCAACCTCGCATACGCGAGGCACGTGTCTTACCCGCCACGACCACCGTGTTGTGTGTTATATATATATATATATATATATATATATATATATATATATATATATATATATATATATATATATATATATATATATATATATATATATATATATATAAGTGAGATCAAATAAGAAGTAAAATTTTTGGTAGAAAGAGTAAGAAATGATTCATTTGCACGTTTTTTGACGAATCAAACATGACTCTTGATTTATTTTTATCGAAAAAAATTTTATTTATTTTTCGGATAATTTTTGTGAAGCATCACAAAAATGAATTGTCAAGGCATTTTCCCGGGGATTTTTTTCGAATAACATTTTTTTGTAATATTTAATAATTTTTTTATTGGTTTATTAAAAAACATGCAAATGACGTATTTTTTTATCTTTTTGTACAACAAAATTATTTCTTGTCATTCAACGTTTGTTTCAAAGGATAATCTAAATAACTCATATGAAACTACCAAATAATTTAACCTATCTATAATCATATCATATCGATAGTCGATACATAAGATCATCAATAAACCAATATCGTCTCATAATCTAAAGTTTGACTTTCCTCTTACACTTTTGGTCTTCAATTGTTCTACTGATAATGTTGACTTTCATTGTGCAATTCATGGTTACAGTCACATGTCTCTTAATAAAAGTCAAAAATTTGACCCTACCACCAACTCGAGTGTAGCTGCTCAAGCCCAATGATCCTCTACTAATGTCACTTTGTAAATTTGGGTTTCCCAACAGCGTATCAACCATGATGTCCATCGTAATATTCATCCTTGCTGTTCGACGTGCCTTCGATTGCCCTGGCGGCCCTCGTGCCACCCCTATCACCACTTCACGGTAGTATAAGCTGGTTGTTGTGTTCTGGTATCTGCACCAATAAAAGTCGTTTTGCGTCAATATTTTAGTAACTTGCTTTCTTTAACGTGTGTTAAAGAGAATCTGAAATTTTATATGTGCTCAAATCAAATATAGTCACAAAGTAGGGGGCATGGTTCATCGGTTCGGTATTGGCTACATGGTTTGGAAGTAGTAAAAAAGATATCAAAGAAGGTATAGCATTAGGGCTGTAACGAACCGAACGTTCAACAAATTATTCATGAATTGTTCGGCGGGAAGTTATTTTGTATTCGTTTATTTAATAAATGAACGAACACGAACATAAATTCTCGTTCGTTTAGTTATACGAACGAACATGAACAATTTTCTCGTTTGTTCAATTATGTTCGTGAACGTTCGTTTATGTTTATTCATTTAAGTTCTTTTTATGTTCATATACGTTCAATTGTGTTTAGTTACATTACAATATTATCTGTTTGTTTATGATCATATATGTTCATTTGTGTTTGTTTGTCTTTGTTCGTTTATGTTCGTTTAGCATGTTCACGAATATAAACGAACGAACATGAACAATATAATTTGTTAAACGAACGAACATTAACAAGAAAACTCGTTCGTTTATTCATTCACGTTCATTCGTTTATTCGGCTAACTTAAACGAACGAACATGAACAATCCTTTGTTCGTGTTCATTTATAGCTCTATTCATCATATTTAGAGTAAATTACAGTTTTGGTCTCTCTGATTTACACAAAATTACAAATTTAGTTCTAGTTTTGAAAATCTTGCATCGTTGGTTCATGTGGTTTCCAAATCATGCAGTTTTGGTCTCCTGATCCATATGAAAATACTATTACGCTTTTTATTTTTTTTTTCTTTTTACAGATTTATTTAGTTTAATATTAAAAAAATTAAACCCCCACCCCCACCCCCAACAGCCCATTGTCTCTCTAGGCATAAGAACACCTCTCTCTCTCTCTCTCTTCTCTCTCTCTCTCTCTCTCTCTCTCTCTGACATAGGAGTCGACCATCTGTCAAGCCTATCGTTCCTCTTCGGCAACCATCTCCTCCACCTGCCAAAAAGTCACCATATCAACCGCCAATCGAATTAGACTTCATTTCCCTCCACCAATTAGTCGAACTCGGCTTTCATAGGAGGGAGGAGAAGCCTCAACCAGAGATTCAAAACAAAGCAGATTTGGTCCACCCAAATTCCGTCAAAGCCCTTTAAAGGATCAGCTTTATCATGGAGAAGAAGGGAGGCCGAAATCTGGTGGTGCTTATGAGATGGTAAACGGAGGATTCAAGATTATGGATTCACAATGGAGTCAATGAAGTTTCATGGCAGAAAATGGTAATTTACTCTATAAATAGCTGGATATCTCGATACGGATTTTGGAAACAAAAAACTGTAATTTACTCTATAACTACTCGCAAATGGTGGTGGTAGCAGAAAATGGTAGTGGTTTGATTTGTAGAGATTATGGATTCACAACGGAGTCAATGGATTATATCCTCCAATGCGTTTTTATTAATTAGAAGGGGGGGGGGGGGGGGGGGGGGGGGCTTTACTTGTCTTTTAATTATTAGAATAAAAAAAAATTATTAGAATAAAAAGAGTTAAAAAATAAATTAAAAAAGGTAATTAATATGGTCTTTTTTAACGGACCAGCGACCAAAACTGCAAAATTTAAATACCACAGAGACCATCAGTGCAAGATTTTCAAACTAGGACTAAACTTGTAATTTCGTGTAAACTACAGGGACCAAAACTGTAATTTATTCTCATATTTATTTGGAAATATTCCGTGCAAGTTGCCTTTTCTTTTATCATATTACTAGGAGATGACTGGCATATGATTAGTGGCTCTTCAAACTGCGTAGCTTGATTCAAAAAATCTAGCGCAAATAATGAAATATAATAGCGATTATGGGGATAGAGCGATAGAGCAACAAATATAAGACGGATAAACGATACTAAAAGATAATCTTTTGCTAAACATAACCATCCAGATTAATGTGCTAGTGCGAACCTGAAAGATGCATAATTCGGATTTTTAACCGATATATCGGCCGTTAAAGACATGTTGGTTCCTGGTTGTGGAATCGTGCCATTCATAAAACCAAGATTGTTGACCTTAACACCATTCATCTTGATCTCCGGATCTTTAATCTTAAATATCGTGAAGATCAATATCACAATCACCACTGCTAGTAGGATCATGAGGGCGGCAATGAAACTGCACCACCGGATGTATTTTCTGCGAGATGTGGTTTTCTTGAAGACCGACTCTTCATCGTCACTACTGGTGTGGTGTTGGTCGATGGCCGGAGCGAGTGGTCTCACCTGCTCTTTTTCCACCATTCTTAAATTTGTAATGATGTGTAGGATTTTGTTACTTGGAATGTGGGGTTTATGTGCTATGGAGATTTTATATTATTGATACAACATTCGGTCAAGATTATTAATTATCAAGTTTAAAAGTCAAATATGTTGATGTTATGGTTTGAAATTGATATTGGATGGAAAACTAATGAAATTCTACGCGACTATTGATAGATACAATAAGCATTACAAGTCCAAGAAAAGAATTATGTGAAACTACAAGATAAAAAAGATCACGACTAATTAACAATATTTATTTTGATAAATATTGTTTAGTTAATTACAATCTGTTGGCATCCTAGTTAATTATTTCTGTTATAAGATATTAACATACTAAACATCTTTGAAGATAAAGCTAAAGAAAACAACCCAACATGTTGGTTTATTTGAAAAATAACAAAATTTTCAGAAATGAGGGATTTTTGACTATTTTATGTCATATCAAAATTACATGTTAAACCGACACTTTGAATACATAAGGCTAAGCGGAGTGGTGTTGCCAATATTTGGAAGGTATTGAGGCCACGTAAGATAAATATTTTTGTTGTTAAGTTATGTTTTGGTCAATGAGTGGTGTTGGAGGCATCTAGACACAAATATATATATATATATATATATATATATATATATATATATATATATATATATATATATATATATATATATATATATATATATATATATATATATATATATATATATATATATATATATATATATATATATATATATATATATGGAGAGAGTATGAGAGGGAGAAAGAGAAAGAGAGAGGAGAGATATAGCGGCATAAACTTGCCGATGTGTTTTGCCTCCCAAAAATATTTGGGTTGGGGGTGGTGTTTGTTGGAGGCATTGCATGCCACATAGGATGTTGGAGGCATTTTTCCTTACCACTCCGTTCAGCCTAATAGAAAAGAAAAAAATTTGGAATTCAAGAATAAGTTTGAAATCCGATAAATAACTTTAGAATTAAAAAAAACTTTGTTTTTACTAAAATTTAATAAAAAATTAGAATAACATAAAAAAATACAATATAAAAGCTTAAAATTTTTACCGAAACGATGAGTAGAAAATATTTTATTGAAAAAAATTATTTAAAGTGTTTTCTATAAATAACAAAAATACATATTAGATTCTTTTTATGAGTCCAGAAAGACTTGTTCCTAACAATTTTTTTTTTTTTTTTTTTTTTTTTTTGCAAAACACAAAAACATATCTATTCGACTAAAAAGCTCATTTCTAATGATAAGTTTAAGACAAAATTACAGTTTTGGTCTCTGCGGTTTACCAAATCTTTCACAATAGGATCAAATATTCGAATTTTACGGTTATGGTCACTAAGGTTTCTGAAACGATACAAATCAGTCTCTGAGGCATATAAAAAGACTGAAATACCATTTCTATTTTCTTTTTCATTTTTCTTTTAATATATTATTTATTAAATCAATTTAAAAAAAAGAAAAATAAACCCACCCCACCCCCACCCCACTACCCCATTCCCCTCCCCCTCCCCATTACAGGTGTCAATGAACACGAGCTTCTGTATTTTTAACGTCACCTTCACCATTACCATGATCAAAGAACTTGAAAGGTCAAACATAAAGCCACACCAAGTTTCTAGCAATGGGAACACCACACGACCATAGATCCTGCAAACAGAGTGACAATAATAAGATCAACGCTTTGATTCTTCCACCTGCTTAATAACTTATTACCCATTTGTTCTTATCTACTACCGTTTATGTTTAGGAACTTACAGAAAGGGGCGGTCTTCCACCACTAGTTATCACCTTTAGTCCACTCCCAGAGAAGAATTTTGCTGCCGTCATGAATACCAATGTCACCTTTAAATGCATATATGTTAAGCTTAATGTTGTTCACCATTCTTACTGCGTTAAAACCATTACCCAAATCCTTGCTCTGGGTCCGAAGAACATATTCCTCAAGCTTATCTGGGATGTATTCCGTCAGCTGGACCTGTAGAAGCAATTTACAACAAAGATCTAAAGAATTTGCAACAGGAATAAGATCGATCAAACATTCCACAGATGCTCGATCTGTAATTAATAGCGTGACTGACCAACAGATCTATATACGCATCCTTTCATCGGTGATATGACAATCGTATTGCCCCAGAAGCTTGAATGGTCTGGATTTGTGATGAACTCAAAGTTAGTATGGGAAGAATCCAAATTCAAACCCAATTGGATTAAGGATTTGAACGAATTTGATGAAATCGAAAACCCTCTTTCTTTGCTTAACGACTCATCAATGGTGGAGCCATTAGGCAGTTGCGGGAAGAAAGTAATGATGTGGTGGCTCCGTGCTGAGGCTCGTGTAGATAGCAAGTTTCCCGCCGGGTAAGTATTCTTCCGTAAGTTACAATTTTAAGATTTTTCTGCAATTCCCTTGTTAAATTTTCTTCCGATTTTGATTTAGGTGGAGAATTGATCCTCCATTAGAGGTGACAGTTGCAGCAAAGCGAAGACCATGGCCTGATCCACCCCTTGAACTCGAATCTAACAGTGAGAAATTGATTACTACCATTGGCATCCAGGAAAATTCACAGAAAAATCCAACAAAAACTAGAACACTAAGATCAAGATGCAGTTCACGAGGCAAGAGAAAACATGAAGTTAAAAATACAGAAGCTCGTGTTCATCGTCACCTGTTCATCCCATATTGTAACGGGGAGGGGAGGGGGAGAGGAAGGGGGTAGTGGGGTGGGGGTGGGGGGTTTATTTTTCCTTTTTTAAATTGATTTAGTAAATAATATATTAAAAGAAAAATGAAAAAAAAAATAGAAAGGGTATTTCAGTTTTTTTATATGCCCCAGTGACTGATTTGTAGCGTTTCGGAAACTATGGTGACCATAACCGTGAAATTCCAATACTTGATCCTAATGTGAAAGATTTAGTAAACCACAAGAACCAAAACTGTAATTTTGTCTAAGTTTAATTAATATCCTTTCATTTATATATATTTAATTATGTATCTACTATCTAGTTGACTATTATGTTTATTGTAACACAAAATATATTATAGCAATATAATGATATAATAAAAAGTTTATATTGTTGATGTTATAACCTTATATGTATGAATGAGCATTTGACCGTTAACTGATATCATTGAAGGCAAATAAATACGGTAGGTGTGTTATCTGTTAGTATATGACATGTGTACCAAAGTGGTCCACTAGTCGAAATTTTGACTTTCTTAAAACTCGAGTGCCGACTTTAGTTACCACATACCAATAATACATAATTTAATTTTTAAGACTTTATGTAATCCATTTAAGGGTGGTTGCCGTATAAAGTCCACACCTCCATATTATCGAGTTCCATAATATTTTGTTTGGTGCCAGACTTATATCTTAGCGTGTTGTGTTTTAGTATCCTCGATCATTATTTGAGAGAGAGAGTATCGATGTCCGAATTTAGTTTTTCCTCATTTGGTGTTCGAACCACAGTCATACGTGATGTTGTCCACGGGTGAGCATGTTGTGGTTTGGTGTGGTTTTAGGCTAAAATCGTACCGAAAACCGTATAGATCGGTTTTTGAATTGTTAAAAACCACACTGTTTAGATTTTGTAATTGATTCGGTTTGCAGTTTTTAAGTACGGTTCGGTTTTTATGTTGTTTGGTTCGGTTTATAAACCGCAATAGCTATGTTGATGTTTTACATTAGGGTGGTTTTAAAATTGCAAAACCGATAAATTATAATCATATTCTTTTTTGACATATTAACAAGTCAAAACACAAATCTAA
The DNA here is from genome assembly GCA_023525715.1 of Cichorium intybus. NCBI lineage: Eukaryota > Viridiplantae > Streptophyta > Magnoliopsida > Asterales > Asteraceae > Cichorium > Cichorium intybus. The sequence goes on from CM042011.1 coordinate 18,151,859, forward strand.
AACGGCTTTATGACGAGCTAGTTGTTAAAATGCTTAAAAAAGATCAAAACTATGACTAAAATATATTTGAGAATATTAAAAATAATATTTACGTTATTAAAATTATATATTTTAAGTTTTGAAACTAAATTTTCGTCTATGTTAATGACTTAGATTGAAATTAATTAAATTCGCTTTTTAGCTTCACTTTAGTCAACTTTATTTCAAAAAAGACTTAAATATGCAATATATATTAATTGAATATTTAAAAGATCATATGACGTAGTTTTGCGGTGCGGTTTTTACAAATGGTGCAATGTGGTATATAATGAAAAAACCGCACCGCACCACAAATAATCGTTTTTAAAAAAATAGAAAACCGCACCATTTGTTTATACCGAAGTTTAGGTTTTCGGTTTGCGGTTCAGTTTTTTATCACCCTTGTGGCCGAGCTGGTGAACTATTTGTAGTTTTTTAGTTTCTCGTTGGTTTTGTTTAATACAATTAAACCATATATATATATATATATATATATATATATATATATATATATATATATATATATATATATATATATATATATATATATATATATATATATATATATATATATATATATATATATATATAATCATGATCGGGTGATGACTCCAATTTCAGTGAGAACTGCGATAGCAAATCTGGATATCTAATTTTGAAAAATGAGTGGCTAAAATTTAATATGAAAAAATTGATACATCTGAAAAGTTTGGATGGTTATTTGACTAAAAATCAAAACTAGTTGGTGATTAACATAAATAAAAAAGGATAATATGGTAATCTAGACGAGACCCTCAGCCCCTTTGCGACACTTGTCGCAATCTAATTAAGTGAGTTTTTTTTTATTTTCCTTCACTTTTGTTTTTGGGCCGTAACTTTTTTTTTGTAAAAAAAATTCTGAAAAAACAAAGTTCTTAAAATTTAATCTCTACAAAACAAACACCATCAAAAAAATAAAAAAATTCTCCAAAAATTATGAAACTTTAAGGTATCATTCTAGACATTATATTAGTAAGTTTGTGAAAAGAAATTTTCGAAAATAAGTTTTTTAAGTGTATATCTATTTTATTTTTAAGCAAAAAAAACTTATTAAATTAGCAAAAATATGTCTGTGATCCAAAAATATTAAGAATCAAAATATGTTTTATGATTCATGCGGTTATGAACTATATTTTTATAAATTAAAACTTATTATGGTCCAAAAATGTTATGAATCAAACTTATTATGATTCAATTTTTAAAATGATCCAAAAATGTTTCTTCAATTTTGGATCATTTCAAAATCCATATGTGTTATGAATCAAAATATTATATAATAAACTTTTAATATTCAAAACTTATAATAATCCAAAAATACTATGAATTAAAACTTATTATGCCCTAAATATTGTCATTCTTAACCATAATGATCCAAAACTTATGATCCAAAATTCAAAACTTGTTATGATCCAAGATCCATAATTTGTGATGATCCTAAAAGCAAATATTGTTATGAATATTATGTCTAATAATCCAAAACGAGTTAAAAATAAAAAAAATGAAAAAACAAAAAAATTATAATAAAAACTAATAATCTAGTTTATTAAAAGCTAAAAAGTATATTTTAAAAAATAAATAAATCAAAACAAATAAAAAAACTCGGCTAAACTATGTTGTATGAACGTGCATACCTTGTGATTATATCATCGAGTTCATATTACGTTCCGTGGACGACCATCGCATTCGATTATGTCAAATACAATAATTGTGTTTGACGTTATTGACATTGACGAAATGATTGGACGTGTGTCTATATATATATATATATATATATATATATATATATATATATATATATATATATATATATATATATATATATATATATATATATATATATATATATATATATATATATATATATATATATATATATAGACACATACATACATACATACATACATACATACATACATACATACATACATACATACATACATATATATATATATACATACATACATACATACATACATACATACATACATACATACATACATACATACATACATACATACATACATACATACATACATATATATATATATATATATATATATATATATATATATATATATATATATATATATATATATATATATATATATATGTAGAAGTTCAAATAAGACCATGTAAATTTTGTGAGACCGTGAGACTCAATCGTACCCACTCATTTTGGAGATCAAAAATTAAAAAAAAAATTAAAATAGGCTAAAATAATGTAAATTTTCAAAAAAAAATTCTAATTATTTTCGCTACTTATTCTATCTAAAAAAATTTTAAAAATAAAAAAAATTCGAAAAAAAACTTGGGAAAATCAAAAAAATATTCTAGTAGAATGTTGCTGGATTTTGTATATTATAATAGAATATTACACAAACTAGTGTAATATTCTATCAGAATATGAAAAAACGCTATTTTTTTATTTATTTTTATTTTTTAAAATTTTTTAAAATTTTTTTTTGAATAAAAAAATGACAAAAATAATAAATAAATACATTTTTTCAATATTTTTCATTTATTTTGCATTTTTTATTTTTTATTTTTGTTTTACACCCAAAATGAGTGGCTATGAATGCGTCTCCCGGTCTTACGAAATATAATAGTCTCATATGAACTTAACCATATGTCTATATATATATATATATATATATATATATATATATATATATATATATATATATATATATATATATATATATATATATATATATATATATATATATATATATATATATATATATACTCAAATTAAAATGAGAACCTCATAATTAGATGAGAACAACTCTTAAAGTGAGCAATATTTATCTACAAATTAATTATAAAAATAAAACATGTCCATTTGTTTAGTTAGCGTATAAGATATTTCAAAAAAATCTTTTTTATCTTTTTATACACAAAATATCTTAGTAGTTACTGTTTATGTGTATTCATTGTTTTTACTCAAAAAGATTATATTTGTACATGAAAATGTGCACATATATATGTGCACCAAAATTTGAGTTGTTATTAAAAATTTTCCATTCTTTTTCACTTTTGATAAGAAAAATTAGGTGTTTGTATTTTTATAAAATAATGTGTAATAAAAAAGATCTTAAATTCTTCACTTAATTTGGTTCTCTCTTTAATATATATATATATATATATATATATATATATATATATATATATATATATATATATATATATATATATATATATATATATATATATATATATATATATAGACATGTTCAACATATAACCAAATTATACCGGCTAACCGTAGATCCACTTGAAAATTGTCTATGTTCAGTTATAAACATATATTCATTTATGAACATGCTCATCTATTAACATATGTTCGCATCAATTTACACTTTTTATTCACTCTTTCACATACAAAAAGCATTTTTCAAGGCTTTTTGAAGTTGGATCCGTTTTCATCTTCGTCAAACGATGATATATTTTTAATGACAATCGTAGAAGCAGCGAGGAACATGTTGAATAAGCAAGAAATTCAGTTCAAAGACCAAGAGTTGAAGCAAAAATAGAACTACGTATAAACGCTTGGTTCAAGATTATTTTGCTGAAAACTGTGTACATCATGACAAGGTAAAACATGTGTTTCATTTGAGTATATTACTATTTTAGCGTATAGTTAACGACTTGGAGCGTAATTACAATTTCTTTCAATTGAAATAGATGTCTGAGGCAAACAGGGTTTCACGTCATTTCAAAAGTGTAAGGTCACGGTTCGCCATTTGGCATACGAAAACATAGCCAGTGTCGTAGATGATAAAATGAAGATATCTGATAGAATTGTGCGAGAATCTTTGTGTAGATTTTTTTATGTTAGGAAGTTTTATGGTGATATATATTTACGAACACATACATGTAGTGATGTCGAATAGTTGTATGCATCATATTAAGCCGAATATGGTTTTCCGGGAATGCTAAGAAGCATTGGCTGTATGCATTGGATTGAGAAAATTATCCAAATACATGGAGAGAGAGATACACACGTAGTGATCAAGGAGCATCGTAGATGATATTGGAACTCGTTGCATCACAAGATCTTTGGATTTGGTGTGCAATCTTTGCTTTTGTCAGGTTAAGCAATGACACAAATGTTCTCTATCAGTCGTCAATCTTCAATGATATTCTAAGAGGAAAAGCTCGTGAACTTTCATTCGTAGTGAATGGAACACAATACAAGCATGTGTATTACATTATTGACTGAATATATCCTTAGTACGCAACACTCATCAAAGCTATCGATATTCAAATGACATAAAATAAAATTTGTTCATGACAGTGTAATAACTGACACAAAATGATGTTGAATGTGCATTAGTGCCCTTAAAAAAGAATGAAAGATATTGAAAAACCTAGTACGAGCTAGGGGTGAGCAAAACCGAAGCCGGAAACCGAGAAACCGACAAAACCGAAATCAAAAGAAAAACCGAAGGTTCGTGTTTGAAAAATTCAAAAACGGAAATTTTCGGTTTGGTGCGGTTTCGCCCCTCAAAACCGACCCATTAAAACCGAAACCGACCCAAACCCTAAAACCGACCCAAAACCAAAAAATATTTAATATATTATTAATATTTGATATATATTGTAGTATGTTAGGTTATTAATTAGGCTAAGTTAATGAAACTTGTAAGATACATCGAAAATGTATATTGACATGTTTTTATTTATTCTTTCATATCCTTTACCGAGTTTCTAATATTCACTTGAATACACCAAATGATTCATCGGTACCTTATTGCTTGTAGAGTCAAATGTAAAAAAATGTATCTAATTGCTATTCCTTATAAATAATCACTAAAAAGAATTGGTAGAATGTGTTTTTTATTTTCTATACTTTTTTATAATTATTAAAATTGGGTTGCAACCCAAAACCCACGGGTTGAAACCTAAAACCCACAAACCCATGGGTTGAAACGGAAACCGACGTTAGAAACCGAAACCGAACCCACTCAGAAACCGAAACTGATGGGTTCTAGAAACCAAAAACTGAATTGATCGGTTTGGGTTCGTTTTACTCTAAAACCGACCCATGCACACCCCTAGTACGAGCATGACATCTAAAAAATATAAGCCAATCATGTACGTCTGTATCATATTACATAATATGGTGGTTGAAAAAAAGTTTGGACTTTATTCACACCCAATAATTTACATCCGGATAGTCATGTTGTGTTTTTTTGCTTGACACGAATACGCCACGACATGATATCGTATTTTGTTTTGCTAACACAAAAAGGACCTGATTAAAACAGGATAAAGCAACAAACTTGAAAAAAATAAAATAAAATAAGCATTTTGTTAATTTAATTCATATTTAACTATACAAAACATGAAAAACACAATAACACGACAAACTCATGTGAATATCATGTCAATTTCATGTCGAGGTTTGAACATGAAAATGACACGACGTTGTGTTTTTTACACTCGACACAAACACGACATGAACATGAATTCGGAGTTTAACTTCGTCCTAATTTTGTTAATTTCATGTATTTTTGTCGTGTCATTCATAGATTACCACCCTTAGAGACAAAATCATAATTTAACTAACATCCATCTAAAATACACATAAACAAACTCCTCCTTACAAACAAAACCGATAAATAATTTTATTATAACATGATTATTATTGTAACACATCATCCAATGCAATTCAAGTATATAATATATACACTATCACATAGTTAGCCACACTTTTAAACAAGTATCATATGATAATGATATCCATAAGGATCTTACCGTTCAATTCTTAAAGAATATGCTTATAACAACTTTGAATTAAACAAACCATGTATTCCATTCTTAGAGAATGTGCATGATATAACAAGAAAAAACCAAGTCCTGTGTATAACACCATGAACACCATGTCTTACATTCTCTAAGAATACGAACAAATATTGAAACAAGCAATAATTCTCCAAGAATGCCTCTTTCTGCCTATGTACACTTCCTTCTTGTCATTCTCAAAGGATAGATTACTCAAAAAAGAAAGCATTTGGAACAAAAACTCAAAATACAGGGGTTTGAATTTTCTTCGTAAAGAAAGCATTTGGAACCCTTCTCTTTGCACATCGTTTCGTCTTGTCTTCGCCATCAACCAAAACCCCAAAACATTATCGCCCCTTTTCTTCGTAAGCATCCCTCCTCCAACACCAAAGGCCCTTCCGACCATCTTCACTTACGAAAACGATACTTAAAACCCCAGCGACAGTGCAGGTTAGCACCACCATTCACTTTGCTCCAATCGTGCTCTTCAACTCCGATGTCCAACCCAATCCCGATCGTTAATCTCTTCTCTGGTATCACCTTTCCATCCATGATCTAAAACTGAATTTCAATTTTTGATTTACCCTAAATATTTTGACTACATAGGGTTTGATGGAAGGATCTCGTATAAGAAGAAGAAGAAGAAGAAGAAGAAGAAGAAGAAGAAGAAGAAGAAGAAGAAGAAGAAGAAGAAAAAGAAGAAGGAGGAGGAGGAGGAGGAGGAGGAGGGGGGGAGGGGGAGGAGGAGGAGAAGAAGAAGAAGAAGAAGAAAAAGAAGAAGAAGAAGAACAACAACAACAAGAGAACGAGATAGAGAGAGAGAGAATGAATGAGCAGTTACCTAAAATCCTAAAATACAAGATAAATTAAAAATATAATTAATTAATTATTATATAAATTTACTATCATACCCTTTTTAAATGAGTGGACCACAATTAGTCTTACGTTCACACAACATATATATATATATATATATATATATATATATATATATATATATATATATATATATATATATATATATATATATATATATATATATATATATATATATATATATATATATATATATATATATATATATATATATATATATATAAGGAAAAGTGAATATATTATTGTTATGTATATAAGTTTGTGTATTAAACACCTGATACAACATCGTGTTATATTGAAACATCATCGCTTAAGGATTTTCATTAAATACCCTATTTGTTTCCATATGTTATCAACATCGTTCAAAAATCCTTTTCCAGTGGAAATTTAAAATCTCAACATCTTCAAAATAATCTCTTTACGTTTAAACATCATTTTAAAACGCATTAGATTTTATTAAAAACTTGTTTCGGAGTTTAAATTGCGGAAAATCATTTGGTCCCACTCAGATAAAAACATATTGGATTTTAAAGTAGCGAGGTTGTTACAATTCAAATACCATTACACAGTTTAAAATGAAACCACACAACCTGTGGCCTTCTAAAACATCCAGCTCCTCTAAAGTCCTCTAAACTCCTCAACCTGAGTACACATCAAAATAAGTTAGGCAATTGTAATGACTAGTGAGCTTACCCGAGGTTGACCCATTTCGAGTAGGCAGTGAACTACCACACTCGGGACAAACCCCCAAAAATAGATTTGACACACACTTCAAAAGTTGTTTAACTCATCATATCAAAAGTTGCATAAAGCATTAGTACGTCATAAAGGTTTACTAAAAAATGGATAGTTATGGAATGCAACGCAATGCATGATGCAACTATCCTAACCCTTGTCCATCTCATAAAAGTCCAACTCACCACAATGGCACCTACCTAAGTTTACAAATGACACGCACAAAGCATATCATTGGATCCCCGTGTAGGTTAAACTAGAACTAGTAGCCATCACACTAGCCCCATGAGGGTTAACAACTCCCTCATGCGATTCCTTATTGTCTAGAACAACGTCTCCTCATCGTCTTTATTTTAGAGAAGGGCAAAACTCAAAACGTCTTCATAACATCTCCTACATCCTTTTTAATTGGGGAAAGGACAAAACTCGTTCTCAATGCATCACACGGTCAATCTCATCCTGTATGAAATGCAATGCACAATAGGATGCTCAAAACGTATTTCAAAAACAACATCATAGTCTTTGTTTGAAAACATTTTTAAAATGACTCATTTCATGCAATGCATACATAGTACTCATTTAACAATTAGCACATAAAAGCATGCATGAAAATAGTTGATACCACACATAAAAGATATTAGTTGGGATGTGTACTCCCGATAAACTCACCTCGGTGTTGACTGAAAAGCCAACAGTAATCCGCATACCCTCGTCGTGTCAGGAAACGTAAATTCCTAGACCGCATCGTCCTTTTATCCAATTTTCCTATGTAATCAAATGTATAAGAAAGTAAATACGCGGTGTAAAGACATCACTTTTATTCCAACTTGACTACAGTCTCGTCTCGTAGTTGAACTTATGTCTATACCAATTGACTAAGTTAATTGTCTACTTAACAAATCACCTTAAGCAACTCATCATGCTTAATTTAGTTAGAGTAAATATCGCTTAAATAAGATTCTACCCATGTAGCCACGTATGTTTAAAATGCATCTTTTGTTTTCTAAAATCATAACATTTTTATTAGTGAAATCAAATTGCTTCTAATTAAATAAAACTATATTTACACAATTAACATATTTGTTAAGAATAAATAAGAACATTAAATTTTATTTATCATAATTTAAAGTTAGTTTTTATTTATAAAATACCAGAAAGTCTCATAGTTAAAGCTTTATAAGCAGCCCATAAGACCCAAAGATGGGCTAGGTCAGAGTCAGATCGAAATTTAAAGCCCCATATAATCTAACCCAACAAGTGAATGCATCGGCCCATTAGGTCATACCCGAACTAGTTCCACCCGAAGACAGTCAAAGCAACCAAGAAGTTTACCTCATCGGCTCACGATCATGCCTGGCCACACCCTCCTCGTCGCTGTTTCCTCCTTCGGCGACAACAACCATAGTCTCCGGCGGAACCACCCTCACTCGCGTCTGATTCAAATGCTCCGGCTATAATATCCGACCCACCACTTCTTCTTCCCAACACACGCAATGGAAACCAGACCTCCGATCGATCCAACAGCTCTGACCATCCTCTCCTTCCTGTGGCCGTCGGAAGTTCTTCTTCTCCGCCGGTAACCTTGTCCCCGACGACACAGGCCCAACCCCGCCTTCAATCCGCCTCCAGCATTTCGACCCACCCCCCTTTCTTGATCAACTGAAACGCCACCGGCTGCCGGAGCAAAAATAGAAGGGGCTCACCCACACGATTCCCCCGCTATCGGTCCATTCGACCACCGAAGGGACCATACCGACGGCCATACCCTCCGACCGTCTTTACCTCTGTATTAACTTCATTTCTCTAGCGTTCTCTCTTTCTCTTCACCGGAGCTCTCAATCGGTGTACCCAAGCAGCAAACTCACGGTGTCGAGCCATCCTCCACTGATGCATCTTCCTCCTTTGTCTATGTTGAACAACCATGAGTTCCATCTGTGCGTGATGCATGTTTCCTTCCATGGCTAACCTTCGCTTACCACCTCATTGAGCCCTCACTAACAGCCACCATGTCACCGCTAAGTTTTCTCACTAACACTTGTAGGAGACTCACCAGAGATGGTGATGGAATTCTCACACACACCTCATACACTCCTCCTCAAGGTTCCACCGAGGAGACCCTTCCCCCACTCTCTCTAACTCGACATTCTCCCTGCCACTCCCATTCACTCTTGATCATTGATCATGCTCTCCTAAAATCTGATGGAACAGAATCTCTACGAACCAGAATTGCACACACACATAAATGGGAATTACATGGATCACTAGCCTTGAATTTACTAAAATGCCCTTCTCTCTGATCTCTCTTTGTCTTTTCTGGAATTTACGAAAATACTCCTAGCCATCAAGGTTTATTATTAGACAAGTCTTATTTTGTGTAATATCTCATGGATTTCTTTTATATATTTATTGTTTGGTCTTAAAATTGTAATTTTATCAAAATGCCCTAGGTGAATCTGGAGTTTACCAATTATACATTCATTTTCTCTTTTTTTGTAAAACTTAGACACGTTTCAATCATGATTTTACCAAAATACCCTTATACTAATTCGAGTCATCAAAGTGAAGTTGGTTATAATCATCGAAAGCATACAAGATCAAATTAGTCACATATACTTATATCGTCATTACTATAATTAAACTTGTTATTAAAATGAAGTTCCGTATTTACAAAATTACTAAATCACCCCTCTAATATAATATAAATAATCAAATGTTAATATGAGAAATAAGGGTATAATTTCTTATTTGACGAGAAGTACTCATGTTCAAAACATTTGCATATAGTAGCAAACGACTTATGAAACATTAGTTATGTAAGACCCGTATCCTGATTATAACATATACTTAAAATAAGAGTGTTAGGAATTATATGATTTTTGGTAGTTATAAAGATAAGAAAAACTTTAGTTACACTTTCATATAAAATCAGCATTTTGTGTCGTTTTTAGAAAAATCATAATTAATTCTAGGAAAATTGTTTGGACCTCAAACCAATGCACAAAGTTTACAAATTGAGTCTAGTACAATTACCAAAAATAATAGTAAGCTTGAAAATGAGATTATCTATGGTAAAAAAATGCAATCTTTACTGATTAGTTCGGAATTGACAGATTAGATAGTCTGTTTTCAAAAATTCATAATAAATCATAGAAAAATCGTATAAATACGTAAAATACATCCCTGGAAAGGTATTGAGATGAATTTTCTGAATATCAAATAAAAACGTGAATTTAATGGGTTTAAGATCGGCTAAACCAGTCTTGAACAGACTGATTCTAGAAGGCCTTTAATTTCAACAAAATTATATTATTAAAATCTTTTGTCAAAAGTGTCATGCCATTTTTTATTCAAGAATTCAAGTATAAATACCCCCCAAAACATCTCATAAACCACACCAACAAATCTCAATCCAATATATAGAGGTTTCTAAGCACTAGAGTGTAAGAAGTGAGCGGAAGAAAACTCAAAAGCCTAGCGAAGAAGTTATAGGTTCCGACGACTGGTCATAAGGTAACTACAAACTTTTCTATAGCTCAATTAGATATTGTAAAATGGTTTTTGTGTTAAGAAGTATAATATTTAATAAGTATAACATATGTTATATTATACTAATTTCTAACAATAGTAAACAAAAACCTTAAAATGTCGTTATTATAACAATTCGTAATTTCCGAATATAATACCGATTGATTTACTTACGAGGACGGTGACTAGGCCGATTACTTGGGATCTGGTTGTTGGATTTTCCGAAAGGCTAAAATGCTGAAAGGATCCTGCCACCCCATCTAATCTTCTACCTGGCCGTTCTTTACTTGATAAATCATGGAGTATCATATTGGAATTATTGAAGGGTTTAATGATGCGACTATAATATAGTTAAGGATTAAGAAATGATAGATTTCTTATTATGTTAACAGTTAAAGTTGAAGGAAATACAAAGCCGAGAAAGATAAACGATATAGTCAACTATAATCAGGTGAGTCTTCTCACTATACTATAGGTGATATTGCATGCGTAGGAAGGAAGATAGGTTAGGCTAAGGTGGTCTTATCTGTTATAATAATTGTATGAATTATTTCTATGATAATGATTGTTTGTGGACGGAACGGGATAGCCTGCGAGCCAATAGGCGGAACGGGAATAGCCTGCGAGTCATTAGACGGAACGGGAGAAGCCTGCGAGCGATAAGACAAGAACGGGAATTTCTCGTGAGTCTTCAGCGGAACAGGGATAGCCCGCGAGTCTCACAGACATATGAATGGTTATGATGTGTTGTATGTTATGTGATGGATCGTATGGTATTTTGAGAAACTCACTAAGCTTCGTGCTTACCCTTTCCCTATATAAACTATTGTTTCAGGTACATCAGGTACCATGGATGGCAAGGCGTGACGTGTATACACTGTGCTGCTTCATTGGAGAACTGTTTTTGAATTAATATTCCGCTATATTGAGATTTCGTTAACTTCTGTTAATCCTGGGGTGTTTTCATTAAACTTAAAAGTTATGGAATTTTATGAAAATTAATTAAGTGGCTTTTCTTATATTGAAGTTTTCGTTTAAAAATTTTTAAATTTACCCTAAAATTTTGGGATGTTACAAGTTGGTATCAGAGCACAGCTTGAGAGAATCAGGCTCACTTAGTGAGTTCTGGACTCAAGTTGAGGCTTAAGAGTTTTCTTAAAACATTTATACGAAAGAAGGATGTTTTATGAAGGGTGAACTGAAGACACAGTGTGTACCGCCAGCCGACGCCAGTATGAGAAAAGGGTTAAGTATTTAATATTGTGGATGTTAAAAAAAATATATTGTATATGTTTGCTGAAATGCCTGGTAGAGATCACATACTGTTGTATTATTATCTGCTATTTGCTAATAGAACTGTATGCTAGTGCCGATAGGTTGCTTAGAGATTTCCACTAAGTTGTATACAATATGGACTGAATAGTCATAGAATGTGTGAGTTGACCTTATTGCATGTTCCTTGTTTGGTTGTTGCCTTAGGGAAGATTCTCTTATTTGAAAGACTGTTTAGTTCGATATTGTATACAACTACGTTCGCGAAACAACCTGTCATCACTGGAGGAAGTTCCGTCTTAGTTAGAATTGCAGGGTGGGGGTGGGATTCCAAGTATTCCTAGAAGGGTTGACATATGCCTTGTAAGGGCATATGTGTTAAAATTATCGGTAAGAAGCGAATTGTATATTTCGAGACGGGTCTTGGAACGAACATGGATAGGTGTGGAAGGTAGTAGTAGAGCTCCTACTATCGAAAGCACAGGATCCACGTTCGAGTCGGGAGTTCGTCACGAAGGATCCAAGGAGCTGAATATGTGAGTGTCTGGCATAATTAACTTAAATGCTAGTGTAATGTGGTAAACTTTTATCCATTCAATTTTTGAATGTTGATTGTGAGGTTCAGTAGGAACAATTAAGATGCGATCATACCAGTTTGGTTGGACCGATCATGCTTAAGTTAATTACTGAGCTTAAAGACTGTTGAAAGGGAGAATGCCAAAATGCTATTGTGGTAGCTATTTTTCATGCAACTAATGGGCGCACAAGTCAGACAGGGACTAGAGGATGCAAGGGTGAGTTTTCCAACTCACGGTCAAAGAGGTGCAAGCAGCGCCTGAGATGATAGCGGGTATTTTTGAGTCAACTCTGTACATGCCTAGTGCTGTGTAATAGTGGGGCTACCTACCCTTGTATTGATCTTGCTTGGGTGATTGATCCGGTCGTGTGGGTTGAGAGTTTGGATCACTTACTCGTGATTGAGGTAACTGACGATAGAGGTGTTGACTAGGGTCGCAAGCGGATGAGTAACATATGGTGGTTGATGTAAACATCTTTACATTATCGAAACATGTTTATTGAGATAGTGTTTGCCCCGATGCAAGTTGTTGGCTGAGCAGAGTGGGCTTGTTTTTCGTTCGAGAGAGTAAGGGCTCGTAAAAAAAATTATAAATCGAATAAACAGACTTGGACTTTAGTCCAAGTGGGGGAGGAATACGAAATTAAGGGAACAACATGAATATTATATTGAATCGATGAAATTATTAAAATTATAGTAACATGTCAATATCTTTAATTCATTACTACAACTTTATATTAATACATTAAGAAAAGTTTACAAAACTACTAACCTAAACCGAAGAATCAGAAAGAAGTGAGAAAAGATCTTCTACACTCCAATCTTTGTCATCATTAGGTTGACTTGTACCTTCTTGAGGATTTGGAAGTGGTATGCTTCCAGTTATTGGAGGAGGAGCTCCAAGGTATGGGGTCTCAATAGGGTTGGAACCTATAACCCCATGATTAGGGGCTAAATATTGACTCATTTGGGGCGTGTGTAAGTAGGGCAGTGATGAGGAAAGGCTGTAATTCGGAACCAGTTGGGGGTAGCTACAAGAAGGAGAAAACCAGGCTGGGTCATCTACAAAGCCTAAAAAATTCTCCTCACTCGAAGACTCAAGTAAACCAGGGTTAATACTACTCATACCAGAATTAGATGGCAGAGATTGCTGCTGTGTATGAGTTCTTGATGAAGTTTCCCCCTTTTCCTGAATTTTTCTTTTCCTAAATACAACCTTATGAGCAGCTTGTATCAGTTTCTTTGTGCCGTCTGTTAGACCCGATTGTGATCCTTCAATTATTGCTTCTTTCTCCCTTTTTAGGTTGGGTATTAAATCTTTCGATAATCCTGCTGCTCCGCTAAACTCGTTACCAAATTCCTGTGACACAAATAAATTTAGTAATTACAATTTTAGGATATAAAGGAATTAAAAACAAAAATGTAATTCTTTACCTCAACACGATCAATAAGAGTTTGCAGACTCTTAAGTTGTCGTTGGGGCCAATGTTCGATACCTAAATATCTACAGCATTTTTTTAACTGAGTCGATCCAATTTTGAGTTCTTTCGCAGCTTCCTCAATTGGTTTATTAAAGTGTTCAGCTATTATTTCTCTACTTAATGAGTGTCTGAAACCTCTTCTAGTGCCAGCTACTGTGGTTGTCGGAATCGGAAGATTGAGTTCAAATGTACTATTAATATTGGGATCATTTGAACATGATCCTGATTTTCTGAACCAAATATGGACATTGATTCATTAAAATCGGTAGCTATCGGTGGTAATTGTACGTTTTCAATCATGGACTCAGAATTTTGAAATCCTTCTAAGTTCCTCTGAATCACCTGAAGGTGATTTTGATATTGAAAACCAACCCCAAGCTCGGGATTCATTTCAATATTGATGTTATGAGTTGTTTGTAATTGACTTTCATTCTGAATGTCAGTCATGAATCCTTGATTCATGGGGATGATCTCATTACTCATTGATGGTACGTCGATGAATGGATTGTAGTCAGATAGATCATCCACAAGTGGGTCTACAAATAACAATTGTCAGATGATAAAACAAAAACTGAATATTCATAAAAGCGATCATTTAAAAGAATTTAACCTGGTAGAAGGTATGGAGTCTGATCAAGTACAAAGTCTAAAGATGCATGCACCGGATCTTCTGAGTTAATGTTCAGCTCGGGAAAAATTTCTGGCTCACTGTGGAGTTGCTCTATTGGTATTATATCTGGAAGACTGTACCATAATTCAAAATCAAACAAAACATTAGAAAGATAATTGAAGTATGGATGATAGATGTCTAGAATGTTAGAGATACCGAACTCTATTAAGAATGCTTGGTCTGAAGTACCCTCTCCTTGCGGAAAACCAGGTCCAGGGTTCGACAGATCGCCCATTGAAGATCTGTTTTCCATGACTTAACTTTAAATATGAGTTCGTTTATGAACAAACAAGTGATAAGAGAGGACGAGACTGAAAATGAATGTGGAAATGAATGATACTACATACATGTATATATATAGTATCTTACAGCTGGAACCGAAAGGTCACACGGAACTGAAAGGACACCTCACGTTTTAATTACCGAAATTCAAACTAACTACAGTAGATGCGACTTTTCACTACCCCAAGTGACATTTTTTCAAAATTCCCTGCTTGACTCTGGTGAGAACGAGATAATAAAGAGACTCTTGAAATAAAACAAAATTTTATGTCTCCATATAATGGAAATAGTTTAAAGAGTGTTCAGTACTTCAAAGAAAAAAAAAACTTACGAAAGATGATGTAAATTTTATATTTTTCGGTAAAACAAAAATCTTTGGAGATTTTACAAATGTATAATTATTTAGCCAAAAAGTATTTAAAAGAAAATATTGAATTGAGACAAATGTGTGTTGAAATATGCGAATTCATATAAATACGAAATAGTGTTAAAAATTAGGTGTTGCAAGTTAACTAGGTTAACTATGTATACATGAAGATTAGAAAGTACTAAATATGTACTGTAGAAAGTAGCCGGTCAAGTTGATGTGTGGGACTGTGAGAAACAGTTAGAGTTTTACATCTAGAGTAACTAGAAGAAAAGAAGTATGGAGTGAATGAGAATAATAGGACCTTAAGCATTATTACAGAGACATGTGAAAGTTGAAGGGAAAGATAATGAAACCTTGTAAAGGTTCGACAATAAGATGAGGAGGATTTTTGAAGAACATAAGGGCTCGATGGGAAATACGTAGAGGCGTTCGAGAATGCGGATTTCGGGACGAAATCCAAATAAGTGGGCGAGACTTGTAAGACCCGTATCCTGATTATAACATATACTTAAAATAAGAGTGTTAGGAATTATATGATTTTTGGTAGTTATAAAGATAAGAAAAACTTTAGTTACACTTTCATATAAAATCAGCATTTTGTGTCGTTTTTAGAAAAATCATAATTAATTCTAGGAAAATTGTTTGGACCTCAAACCAATGCACATAGTTTACAAATTGAGTCTAGTACAATTACCAAAAATAATAGTAAGCTTGAAAATGAGATTATCTATGGTAAAAAATGCAATCTTTACTGATTAGTTCGGAATTGACAGATTAGATAGTCTGTTTTCAAAAATTCATAATAAATCATAGAAAAATCGTATAAATACGTAAAATACATCACTGGAAAGGTATTGAGATGAATTTTCTGAATATCAAATAAAAACGTGAATTTAATAGGTTTAAGATCGGCTAAACCAGTCTTGAACAGACTGATTCTAGAAGGCCTTTAATTTCAACAAAATTATATTATTAAAATCTTTTGTCAAAAGTGTCATGCCATTTTTTATTCAAGAATTCAAGTATAAATACCCCCCAAAACATCTCATAAACCACACCAACAAATCTCAATCCAATATATGGAGGTTTCTAAGCACTAAAGTGTAAGAAGTGAGCGGAAGGAAACTCAAAAGCCTAGCGAAGAAGTTATAGGTTCCGACGACTGGTCATAAGGTAACTACAAACTTTTCTATAGCTCAATTAGGTATTGTAAAATGGTTTTTGTGTTAAGAAGTATAATATTTAATAAGTATAACATATGTTATATTATACTAATTTCTAACAATAGTAAACAAAAACCTTAAAATGTCGTTATTATAACAATTCGTAATTTCCGAATATAATACCGATTGATTTACTTACGAGGACGGTGACTAGGTCGATTACTTGGGATCTGGTTGTTGGATTTTCCGAAAGGCTAAAATGCTGAAAGGATCCTGCCACCCCATCTAATCTTCTACCTGGCCGTTCTTTACTTGATAAATCATGGAGTATCATATTGGAATTATTGAAGGGTTTAATGATGCGACTATAATATAGTTAAGGATTAAGAAATGATAGATTTCTTATTATGTTAACAGTTAAAGTTGAAGGAAATACAAAGCCGAGAAAGATAAACGATATAGTCAACTATAATCAGGTGAGTCTTCTCACTATACTATAGGTGATATTGCATGCGTAGGAAGGAAGATAGGTTAGGCTAAGGTGGTCTTATCTGTTATAATAATTGTATGAATTATTTCTATGATAATGATTTTTTGTGGATGGAACGGGATAGCCCGCGAGCCAATAGGCGGAACGGGAATAGCCTGCGAGTCATTAGACGGAACGGGAGAAGCCTGCGAGCGATAAGACAAGAACGGTAATTTCTCGTGAGTCTTCAGCGGAACAGGGATAGCCCGCGAGTCTCACAGACATATGAATGGTTATGATGTGTTGTATGTTATGTGATGGATCGTATGGTATTTTGAGGAACTCACTAAGCTTCGTGCTTACCCTTTCCCTATATAAACTATTGTTTCAGGTACATCAGGTACCATGGATGGCAAGGCGTGACGTGTATACACTGTGCTGCTTCATTGGAGAACTGTTTTTGAATTAATATTCCGCTATATTGAGATTTCGTTAACTTCTGTTAATCATGGGGTGTTTTCATTAAACTTAAAAGTTATGGAATTTTATGAAAATTAATTAAGTGGCTTTTCTTATATTGAAGTTTTCGTTTAAAAATTTTTAAATTTACCCTAAAATTTTGGGATGTTACAAGTTATTATTATAATTATTATTTGTTTATTTAAGCTTAATGAAAATTTGAACTTATTTTAAGTTTTTCAAAAAAAAATTCTTTTATCAAATTAGTCTGAAATTTCTAGGCCCAAATTACGGATGTTACATATATGTATACAGCTTATTTCCTTATACTCTTGATGGTTTCAATGGACTTAACTAAACTAAAAGCACGAGTAAACATTCATTATTTCGATCTAGACTCGATATTAGGGCTACAATCATTGTAGAGTGGTTTTAATAGAGACCTAATATATCAAACACGTCATGTTAGAGTCAAGTGAAAGAAAATGCCAAAAGATCAAGGAATATTGGAGTCGAATAGAAAATCAACAAAGAAAGAATATGAGAATAAGGAAATAAACAATATACATATAACACCATGTTTAATATGCAATCTTATATACATAACAACAATATATTCACTTATATATATATATATATATATATATATATATATATATATATATATATATATATATATATATATATATATATATATATATATGTGTGTGTGTGTGTGTGTGTGTGTGTGTGTGCACGTACCCGCGCAATGAGGGGGTTGATTAATGTTTTTTCGGCTATTAGTTTACTATACATGGAAATTTGTGACATATGCAAGTTAGCAAGATGTAGTATACTTCTGAAAAATCAACTCCATGTGTTGTATGATTCTCAGAATGTACCATGTGGTAAATTCCTGCACCCCCACCCCGGGGTGGGGGTGGGTGCATTTGTGGAGAGCATTGGTTGTATGCATTGGATTGAGAAATTTGTCTAAATATATGGGGAGCAATATGACCGAAAGTCGTTGTATCACAAGATCTTTGGATTTGGTGTGCAATCTTTGTTCTTGCCAGGTTAAACAATGGCATCAATTTTCTTTATCGGTCGTCAATCTTTAATGATATTCTAACAAGAAAAGCACCTGAACTTTCGTTCATAGTGAATGGAACACAGTACAAACATGAGTATTACATTATTGACTTAATATATCCTTAGTACGCAACGTTCCTCAAGGCGTATCGATATTCAAATGACGAAAAATAAAAATTGTTCACGGTAGTTCCAGAAGTGGCACAAAAGGATGTTGAATGTGCATTGATGCCCTTAAAAAAATGACACATAATGGAAAACCTGGCACGGGATTGTCATATAGAAAATATAAGGATGATAATGTACGTCTGTATCGTATTACATAATATGGTTGTTAAAAGAAAAGAGTTTAACTATTTGTATGTTTAATATGTATGATACTTTTTATTCACATCAATAATTTACATCCGGATGGTCATGTCATGTTTTTCGCTTGACAAGAATACGCCACGACACGATATCGTATGTTGTTTTGCTAACACAAAAATACCCGATTAAGACAGGATAAAACGACAAACACGAAAAAGAAAAAATAAAATAAACATTTAGTTACTTTAATTCATATTTAACTACACAAAACACGACAAACGCATATTAATATCGTGTTAATTTCATATCGAGTTTTGAATACGAACACGACACGGCGTCGTGTTTTTTACACTTGACACAAATACGACATGAACACGAATTCGAAGCTTAATTTCGTCCAAATTTCGTTTTAGTATCATGTACACCCCTATCATAACGCAATGTATGCGAGGATAGAACTGTCCATTTCCCATTAATTTCCTTAGTTCAAAACAATGTTCTGAATAGTACCATAGGAGAACAGACAAAACCATAATTTAACTGAAATCCATCTAAAATACTCATAAACAAACTCCTCCATACAAACAAAACCGATAAATAATTTCATTATAACAGGATTATTATTGTAAGACATCATCCATTGCAATTCAAGTATATAATATATACACTATCACGTAGTTAACCACACTTTTAAACAAGTATCATATGATAACGATATCCATAAGGATCTTACCGTTCATTGTTAAAACCGTTTTTAAGTAGTAGTAGTAGTACCACCACCCATTAAACTGGACAGCGTAGGAAGCTTGATCTCACCCTTACTGTTCACAGGAATGTTGAGGTTACCAATAACCGGGAGATCGACTGTGAGAATAATATTCAGTTCATAGTCTATGTCCCAATCCGCACCAATGTCCCTCATTAGGCTCATTAAGACGCTATGTGGCACCTTAACCCCCACATCCAGCATCGTGTCCGCATTGGCTTTTAGCGAGCCAGGATCTGGGATCGAGCCTTCAGCTATCACCCTGAATTCAACGATATTTCCCGCAAAATTAGCTAATTCACATAGAAATGATCACCGTTCGATTTCGTATGTAAAATTTGATGTTATCAAATTAGAATCATTCTGATTGTTGAGATAGACGTTATTTTCTAATGATCGTATTCGTATTAATTTGAAAACCGAAGCATTAATTTCGGATACCGATTTATACATTTTGCTTATATATACATGATCTGCGATAACCGTTACGATTTTGATGTAATTTTAATGGAGAAAATGATTATATATACGATGATCATATGTGTATATAACAACATGATCAAAACAAATCGGAAACAGACGAACCTGTCGGCACTTTTGAAGGTATAAGTTATCTCGCAGATCGGAATAGAGGTGCTGTACGGATTGGAAACATTGACGTCGGCCTTGTAGGTTATGCATTGACAGGTAACTTCTTTCAGATCGACGTTCTTCACCGTCGCCTCCGGCTTCTTCATGTTCGCCACCTTCTCCGTCACGAACTCCTTTGCTTTATCCACCAATCCAGCCATCTCTCCGACGATGATTATGACGTTCAAAAACAACAAAGTAAGATTGCGTTTGATTTTGACGACGAATATGGTTGTGATGGAGATATAATTGTATATATATACATGTATAGAAGATCCACATTGGGTAAGGATGGGGACGGGGATGATCTGTGGGTCGTGTGACCGGGGTTGACACGTGACAGCACACGTGTTGCCACTTTTCGTAGTACAGATCTCCGTATGGTTTTCCGCGTTACGTTTTCCCTTTCCCTTTCGTTTTTTGTGTTTTCAATTTAACTAATGCAATTTTCTTTTTCATTTTATCGTCTTAAAAAGTTGCCATGATTTTAAGATTTGGCATTTTTTACGTATAATAGAATAAGATAGGAATGAGCTCTCTTTCAAACTCAGCCTGTACCGGATCGGATTTGGTTAGATCCAAACCCGAAGTATCCCAAATCAAGAACCAAGAACCAGATAATCAAATGATAATCGGTTCCGATAGCGGTTTCTATTTTTCGGTTCCAATATCTACAAACCCGAATTGTCTCATAATGACTTTCATAATTCGAGTTTCAAACAATATCTTTTATATAACGGGATAACAAAGTTAATACAATCAATAACAAAGAAAATAAGGTCGAGTGAAAGCCAAATAATATCTTCCGTATATGATGATTTCAAGTTTCTAACATCAAAAGAAACATTAAACGAAATTCACAACAAAAGTATGTTTGTTTCAAAACCTAAAAAATAAATCATTGTTCCGAAACCTAAAAGATAAATCATACATCAATTGGCCTCGTTACTTTTGTTTTCCGGTCTTGTTTGTGTATTGCTTTGAAAACCAAAAAGGGTAGTTATTATCTAATACTTTTAATTTGTGGTTTGCAACAAATAAAATAAGAAATAGTATGAAAGTTGAAAGTATTTATCTCTAACGCTATATCATCATTTTTAAGATAATATCGACGTTGTCTATAATCTAAGTCGGTCACAAGTTGCTTCAAAAAACTGCTTAATTTTGCGAATGTATATATTTGCACATTTCAAAAACATGCATATATGCACATTATGTGCACGTAGGCAAATGCATTTTCTAAAAAAGAAAGTTGCAAAGAGAAACAAAACAAGTATTTTAGTGGTAGTTTTGAGTGGAAAATGTTTGGCTACTAAAATTCATCAATGTTTAAGGCATATTTGAGTAAAATTACATGTGGACCTATCAACTAGTCAAATCCATAAATAGATATTGATGTGATATCCATATATTTTTGCAGTGAAATTGTATTCATTCTTACATTTTATTTCTATTTATTTTTCAACCAATGTTAAATTGTAACAAGTGGTTTAAAAATATTATTAACTTTATTAAATATGACAATTGTCACCATTTAACATTGATAGAAATATGAGTAAAAATAAAAAATATGAATAAATACAATTTCTCATTTTTGCATGAGACCACATGTAGAATGGAAGGAGAATGTGGTTGAGGGATGCAACGAGAGGTAGAATCCTAACAATCGCTCAACAGTGTTATCAAATCATTGACACATCTAATCATACATTGCACATCTCCTTTTGATTTGTTTACTTTCGAATAAGATTAAATAATCTTATCGCTTAGTTATTTATTTTTGCCTATATGAAGATATCTTTATTTTATAATCAAACATTTGTAACCGAGTACACATTAATGACCCTTAACTAGTTGGAGATCAAAATCCTCGGACCTGCCGTAACTGGTCAAGCTTTCCTTAACTGTAACCAGGTTTTTTTAAACCGACTTTTTTAGCTAGTTGAGGCCTTTTGTGGACCTGTGCTACCTTCAAGGTTTTTTTTGTTTTTTACTTTATAAATAAACAAAAAAGGTCTAATAAGATTACATAAACTTGTTTATTACAATAATAATAAAGATAGTTAAGGAGTTCTATGCATGTGAAACACTTGTAACGACTTGTTTAGCTCAATTAACTACTAAACATAAAATATAACCTAAACCAGCTCATTTTTCATGTACATAGTACATAACTATAAATATCCTCAAATTCTATGGTAAAGAAACGGCCAACTTGATAGTCAAAAACTATTTAAAACGGTTAAATAGAGTCAGAATGTCAAAAAAGTGGCTTCTTACCATTTAACAAACCCATCAAATGATCCAAAACATGAGTTGCACCATCACGTAGACCAGAGTGCATATATTCATTAGTTACCCATAGCCTTATCCCTCCAATCTCTTTAGCCGTTTCCATTGCCAAATTAAAATTAACAAACATATCTTCATAATAAACCGCAGCAGCAACGGGCACCTAAAAATTTCAAAAAAAGTTAAAACAACGTGTTTTTTCATTTTAATTTTTATTGATAATATAGAATTAAACATAAGCATATACCTTGTTATTATTCAATGTTGTTTTGTTATATAAAGGAGGCCAATCTTTTTTCTCAGCCAACAAATTAGCTGCTTCCTTAAACGGCCTCAATGCATGGATTTCATCAAACATCCATGGGAACACCATCTGTACATTTTTTTTAAATAAACGGAATTTTTATTTTTTTATTAATTTTGATGGTGAAACCATTTAATTGAAATATTTACCTCTCCTGTTAGCAAAACAGGGCGGCCTTCTTTGGCGGCTTTTACTGCATCAAGTTTACTTTCATGTTCAAGCCTTACCCTGTGAGCAGCCCATTGTGATGCAGCTCCCTTTAAAATAAATTGATAAATTTAATAGGAATTTAAATATATATTTCATTTATGTGATGATGAAAAAAGTAGATTACCTGACAATAGATGGATTCATGCATAAGGGCGTATAGTGGATTTGTATCGAAAGACAGCCACTTCTCAAACTGTTTTTTTTTTTGGAGATGTTAGTAAAGTAATACTATAAAAAGTGATCTTAAAGTTTTTGCAGGGGTAATTCTGTCATTTTATGTGTATTTAAAGAGATAGAAGGAAAAGTGGTGTTACAGCATTCAGGAAGTAATAGCTTATTTGCTTCTTTGCTCCGGGAACTATTACCGGATCCCATACTCTTTCAAACCTATTAAAATAAAATAAAAAAATTATATGATGCGACATGTCATTATTAAGAGGCATTTTAGATATTTGATTAATAGTCAAACAGTCTGGTATTTAAGAGCATACAAATAGTGTAAACGCTCGAAGCCTGTGCTAGCACCTAAGCCAGTAAGGCCAAGAAGTTGTAGGCCCCGCGGGGTTAATATACCACCAGATGGAAGAGGAACCTATAACACACACACACAAAACACATAGTAAAAGAGAAAAGGGATTAGTTATGTTTTAAACAATCTTAGATTTAATCCTTTTTTTTTTATGAAATTCACTCACCCCGCCTCCTTCGGAGTTTGCTAAATGGTTCACAACATCACGGATGACTTCCATATCCTGAGGGTATCTTTTGTAATATTTCTCATTTTGGAGGACAATAGGGTCAATGCAAGCTTTGTACACAGATTCAGCAGTGCATCCGTCTTTAATTGGTGGAATTCCGCCAGTTAAAAAGACTTCTTTTAGGCCTTGTGGTGCAAAACTTAGGTATGTCACTCCACAAAAACCACCAAAACTCTATTAAGAAAATAAAGAATTGTCAATGTAGGAAAATGTTTAGGGGGTTGGTTGGTAGGACGGAATGGAATGTGTAAAAAGGAATTGGAATATGAAGGGATCATGATATGTCAAGTGTTTGTTTGACAGGAAACGGAATGAATTCAATAATAGAAATATTTATTGGACAAATTGCAGGAAATGGCAACGTATTCTCACTACCAATAAGAGCATTGTACTTTATTTTTACCAATAGTAGCAATGTACTTGCAAGTCTTTACTCATAATGGCAATGTACTTTTATTTTTTTTATTTTACTGATAGTAGCAGTATATAAGAAAATGCTTATAAGTCAAATGTTACATATTGCTATTATCCGTAAAGTAATAAGGGTAAGGAATTGTAAGTATGTTGCTATCATGTGTAAATAAAATGTAATTACGTTGCTATTATGGGAAATAGACAAAGTACACTTTCTAAGTTTCAGGTTACATATTAATGTTATTGGTAGAAAAGCGTAAGTACAATGCTATACTGGCTAAAGAAATGTATGTACATTGCTATAAATGCTAAAAAGTAAAGTTGATTGCCTATATTAGTAATAACAGTAAAGTACGTTGCTATTTCCGGCGATTTGTCCTTATATAGTTTTAGTATATATAATGAGGGTATTTTGGTCGTTTAATAAAAAAAGTTACGACCTTACACCCTCCTTAGGAATGATGACATTCATCAAACATTGAATTTGAAGGATTCTGAAGGAATTCAATTCCATCCATTTGGCAACCAAACACACCACGGAATGGAGTCCTGAATTCCAATTCCATCGGAATCCACGAACCAAACACATTTACAATAATAGTTTTCATACCTGACCCAAGAGCTTCCAAGGACCAGCATCAGGAACAAGATGTTTTCTAATAAATTCAGCATCATTCACAATATTATCTGCCCGAAAGTACTTCAAATAATCAACCAACTCTTGAGCAGATTTTATTTGTAGCATAGAAGATGTTGTTAATGGAGTTGACAACCCTGTTCCTCGCTGCAATTTAGCACATCAAAATATGCAAAGGAAATCGATACACACATATAATAATGCGTAATGAAAGAACAGAACAAGGGCAAAAAAGGAAATATGCCTGGTCCAGTAGAATCACGCGATGTTCTTCACATACTTTACTCAGCCACCCGCTTGACTCGGTTGGCCTTGGAGACTCAAAACCTGGTCCACCTTGTAGGAATAACAGATATGGCAGAGCTTGATCTTCCTTTCCAACTGCACCACATGAAATTCAAACTCCTTATCCAAAGTTTTTTTGTATAAAATTTTGAGTTTATATAATGTCCAACATCTGATGGTAGAAATTTTAAAATGATGTCAGTTTATTTAAAATTAAAATTTCTAAAACCAATTAAAGTTTGTGTTATGGTGATTTGAGTATTGTTGATGATGATGATGATGTTTGATTAAAATCGTACTATAACTCACCCAAAAAGTTAAAAAAAAATGTCCTAAAGAGGCTACCATCAGCACTCGTAAGGAGGATTGAGCCAATGATGATCTCGATGTACTCCCTATTTCTTCTACTAATTGTTGTACCTTTTACTCCGACAGTGATTGAGATTGTGACTTAACTATGACAAAAGAGGATATTATGTTATTGGTCATGTTTTACTACTTTTAGGTGCAAATAGCTAGTGGTAGAAGTTATGGTAGAGGTAGTGGACCAGTTGCAGTAATGTGCTTATAAATGAGTTCAATTTTATTTGTAGTTTGGAGTGAAAATTCATCAGTCTAGTTTGTTTCCTGTCCAGTTCTTCTCCAAAGCTTTATTTGTGTAGTTTTCCATCAGATCTTGACCCAAATCATGGGAGGAAAAGTATCATAATAAGAAAAATAAGTACTTTTTTATTCTCAAAAACTAAATCTAAATAATTTGAAAAAAGAAAAAAAGCTATCTCCACAACCAGCAATATCTAAATGTCGATATTAAATTTGTTAGAAAATTCAACATCACTTCACATTCGCAATCAGTTGCCGTTGACCTCATTAATCTTCATCGAAGTGATGAGAAAAAAAAAAAAAAAAACTTAGTATAACGATTCAGTGGTAATCAGAACTCATAAATTTTATACAAATTAATTCCCGAACGAAAGTGGAAGTTAATGATTTACCGGCAACGGCTTCCCGAGCAAAAACCCTGATTTTAGGGGATTGAGATAGAGAATAATCGAGTGGGACATTGAAGTGATGGTCGCGAAGACGGAGTTCCGGGACGGAGTACCATGTTCCAGCGACGTGTTCCAGCGGCGATGAAGTCTGTTTGGTTAGGTTTTGGTCCATGGTGGCCGTGACGACTGAAATCGATCTGCGGAGGGAGTGGAAGTAGAACGTCTGTTTGGGGGAAGTCGTTGGTAGAGATGGAGGAGAGTAACGAAGGAAGAGTTGTACTCTGAAGGATAGTGTTTGCATCGTATTGTTACGACGTGCCGCGATTCTCGCGATTATTTGTTGTTATAGATAATTTGAATAACCGAAAACATATGTTATTCTTATATAGTTTAAATGTGAGCAGGTTTCTAGAAGAGTTGATGGGGTGAGGGGAGTTTGGGGGTTTTAAGCGGGGTGCCTTCACTCTACCAATAGTATTCCTCCAGCTTTCCTTCCACCTCCCCTTCTGTATTCACGACACCTCTCCTTTCCTTGCAGCACCTTCCCTCTTTCTTCCTTCTGTGAATCAAATACCTCTATCTGAGTTCAATAGAAACCGAGAGATAGAAAAGAGAGATCGAGAGAGACGCGGTATCGACTCCTGTGATTCAGGTTTGTTTTTGACCTAATTTTTTCCTCAACTCGTGTAACTCACGCACACAAGGGTGCCATTCCGATAAGACGAAATCGAGAGACAAGATCGGGAGAACAAAAATTTCGAGCCGCCGGAAGATGGCCCGTCAGAAGAACTTGGAGAACGCCAAAGCTGCCTGCAAGGGTACGTATTTACCTAAATTTGTCTTATCGGACCCTCTTATCTTCCGATCGGTGAAACATCTGGCATCGTTATGTATGATTGTGCTCTGTTCTGATGTCTGTGTGCTTGATCTCTGTAATCAACTGATTTTGTGTATCGTATATTCGCAGGAAGTCAGCTCGTCTTCCGATTTCTTTTTTACTTTCGTTCGTTCTGCTTTTCTTTCCTTTTCCCGAATGAAGCCATCGAAGAACCTCGAAGCAACAATTCAATTGCTAAAATCAACAACCGTGATTCAGGTCCATTCTTTCTCACCCGATTGCTGTTTTCGTTGCTGATCTGCTTTTCTTTCTTTTTCCCCGAACGAACCCATCAAAGAACCTCGAAGCAACAGTTCAATTGCTAAAGCCAACAAGCGTGATTCAGGTCGATTCTGTGTCACCCGATTGCTGTTTTCATTGCTGAATTATTCAACTAAAATGTCCACACTAGGTCGCAATCATTTACATATTTTAGCTTTGTGTTCGCATTGAAAACTGCTATCCAGTTCTTTTAAGTTCATGTTTTCGTTACCAATCATTCTATTAGAGCATCAAAATGCTTCAATTGTTACAAGTAGTTTCTTAATTTGTTTTTCCAGAGTTGAAACGACAGTCGATATAGGTAAATTTCATTAGTTTAAATTCGCATTAAGTTTTTCGTAAGTGGTAAATTAACATTCCTTTGCATCCAATGATATTTATTCTCTTTGAGTTATGACCCCTAGCTTTATTCAAAAACAGGAAGAAGTGAATCTTTTTTGCAAACATGGTATGTTGCTCCATTTTAGTGTTCTTGCAGCAAGTGGTGTGATTTCAAATGTTACACTTGGACAAGCCAATGCTTCTGGAGGTACTTTAACATATGAGGTACAAAATTACAAATACAACCCTTTTCTTATTTAACTATATTTAATTTCATGGTAAATAAATCAACCTTTTTGATGATTTTTTTGTTGTTGAAGGGTCGATTTGACATTCTTAGTTTATCTAGAGCATTTGTGCCAAATGAGAATCTTGGAGCAAAAGAGTGGTCTGCTGGGATGAGTGTTTCTTTGGCGGGACCCGATGGGCGGGTGTTGGGTGGCCGCCTTGCTGGCATGCCGGTGGCTGCTGGTCCTTTCCAGGTGAGAAATTACGATTTTGCCCCTAAAATGGAAATGACATTAAATTACTCGGTAAAAGATGTCAAGAGTTTGTTTGTTGGATGGAATGGAATGAGTTAAAACAAAATAGAATTTAGGTAATTACAAAAGAACCATTATTTGGGTAATTTTGCGGTTTAATCACTTTATATGTACCGACCGGGTGGGTATTTCTTTTGATGGAATGGACCGTTCTTGAAGTAATGTCATTTTTTCTGTTTTGTTAATTTTCTTTTCTCGCCCATTTTCTTTTCTTTTCCATTCCATCATGGAATGGAATGAAATGAAAATTTTCAGTATAACCCATTTTTATCTACATAAAGTACAAAAAGTTAATATAAAAATTTATTTCATTCTATTCATTTGTAATTCTATTCCATCCAATCAAACACACATTAGCTTTAGCAACACATTTATCATTGATTGATATGAATCTTTGACACTAAAATGAACAGTAACAAATCTGTTATCATCTAAGTTAATGACACCAATATACTTTTTTTCAGAAGGTTGTGATGGAGCCAGCAATGCAGGGGTGTGACATGATTGGTCGTGCTAGAACTGGTCGTGCTAGAACCGGAACAGGAAAGACTCTTGCTTTTGGCATTCCCATAATGGATAAGATCATTAAATACAACAAGAAAAACGGGTGAGCGACAACCGAGGTTTAGCAATGATGCCAAAACTCGCAAGCAGGTATGGAATTCTTAATGCTCTTATTCCAGATAGATGATTAGTATACTGATATTTTAGCCCTGTTTGTGCTTCTATAATGGTGCTTCTTTACTAATTACCTTATCAGGTTCCATTGAAGAAGGAAAATGGTCAGATGGCAATGGTACCCCTTTTCCAAAGTCAAGAAAGCATTGCTGGAAAGGTATTTAATGATGTTTTTGTTGGATTCTTGACCATTTTAGTGATTTTAACAGCTCCTATTTACTTATGTACCACTGTTTGTAGATTTGTGTAGACCCAGTGCAAGGGAAGAAAGTTGAACATAATGGTATTAAAATAGAACTCCTTGGTCAAATTGGTGAGTTTTTTACTTACTATTATAACAAATTGGCATTAGGAGTTCTCACTTACTTAACTTGGAATGCTTGTAATATTGATTTTAAGTGTGCTATCTTACACGTAATCTTTTGGGGTGTTTGGATGGGTAAAGCACAATATTGGCCATTTAGCATTTATCATGTGAAACTTGACATTTATCAATTCAACAACAATTGAAACAAAAAGGGTGGTAATGCTGTAAAGATCCGTGTTTATATGTATTAAGCCATCATTTTGGGCTTAATGCATTAAGAATTTCTCTATGGATTATGTGAAAAGGAAACAAAAACATAGTAATCGGTAAATGATACAATAATAACAAAATATCGGTCATTGTTGATAATTGAATCACATAGTATTATTTTATCCCACAATAATTTAACTCCTCTTATGCTTCAGCGATAATTTTAAATATATAATAGCTGTTACAACAGTTTGTTTATCTCATTTTGCCTGTGAACTTTTTACCTTTTTAGTAAAATCAGTTTCTTCAAAAGTTTGCCATGCAATTCCAGTTAATATGTTGATATTTATTTTTCTTTTGCAGAAACTTATTTTGACAGAGGCAACTTTTATGACTTTACCTCTCTTGGTAAGTTTGTCTTTCTTGATAAAATGACAACTTTTATGTTGATTTTGGTCATTGTTAAATCAAATTTACTTTTTTACCCTTTGTTATGTAGTTCGTGAAGTGGATGTTCCTGGGAAATCTTGCACAAATATTTCCTCTACCTCTGATGACATTACGCAAAAGTTAAAGGAAAATTTTCTTCAGAAGTTGAACTTTTTGGAATCCCAAATGAGTCCATATTCTTAAAAAAAGGGTTTTATAACAATTTTCATGTAATCAATAATTAAATATTAATATCTGAGTTTTAGGCTGTGGAGCTGAAAAAGACGCAAGATGCTCAAGCACAACTTTTAAGGCAAAAACAAAAGAGTGATGAGGCAGCTAAAAATCTTCAGGATGAGATTCATAGAATTAAAACATAGAAGGTTTTATTTATTTAATTTATTTTTATTTTGAAGAAGCTACTTTAACAATTTTTTTAAAAAATTTAGTTTTACTAAAAATCATGATTGTATGTTTAGGTTCAACTACAACAAAAAATAAAGCAAGAATCTGAGCAGTTCAGATTATGGAAGGCCTCACGTGAAAAAGAAGTACTTCAGGTATTAAAGATTCTTATTTTCATGTTTATCGATAGTATTTTTCATTCTTATATTTTCATTTCTACCTTTGTGTCAGTAAATATTGCATTGTTTTATAAACAGATTAAGAAAGAGGGAAGAAGAAATGAGTATGAAATGCATAAACTACTAGCTCTAAATCAAAGACAAAAAATGGTAAGTTGAATATTATCTGAATTTTAGTTATTAGTTTTCTCTTTTTATGTTCTATTGATTGAAATGTAATATTCTTGTACTTACTTTAGGTTTTACAAAGGAATACACAAGAAGCTTCTCTTGCTACAAAAATATTAAAAGAGCTATTGGAATAATGCAAGACTTCTTCGCGTGATACATATGATAATTTTTTTAATTTAAAATACATGTTCATTTCATGATTTATCATACTTTTAGATTTTAACAATATATTGTTGTAAATACTTGCAGGAAGTAGCAGTGGCGCTGGAGCTCAGGTGTATAATTATTATTTTACTGAAAAGTCACTTTTTTAATTGATGGAGGTGGATGAACTTGGAGGACCCGTTGATTAACCATGACCCGTGGAGTCTAAATGAAGATAAGAAGCTCTTCTACATTCGAAAACGAAATTGCCGACTCACTTGGAACAAATAGGATGCGCCTTCAGTGTTTATCACAGTTTTAAAGGAGTCTAAATGCTTCCATAATTAAAAACGAATGGACAAATCCTGAAGATGATGAGGTTCGTAATGTTGTAGCCGAATATGGTGACATAAATTGGCAGGTTGAATAGATTAAAAACTCAAAGTAGGATGCCATAGTATATAAACTAACAAAAGTACATTGTTATTTTTGGTTACTATACGACCCACTCCTGACCCGTGCGTAGCACAGGGAGAATACTAGTTGTAGATAAATGAAAAGGCTGATTTACATATTGATATAAAATGATTTACATGTTATTGTTATAAAATGATTTACATATTGATATAAAATGATTTACATGTTATTGTTATAAGATGGGATGAAATATGAAGCTATAACTATCTATTATCTATTACTAGTAGTGTATTCGTGTAATGTAGAAGACGACGATTAACTTCTTTTTGGAAACATGTCATATTCGAAAACCAAACAATACATTGGAAAATGTCTATTACCATCTAAAATGTATACACGCATTTGTATTCTCTTTTGGCAAATAGCATGCTTTAGGGTTTTTGGTTTAGGGGTTTAGGGTTTTTGAAGTTTAGGATTGACTGCAACCATCATTAGTGGCATGGTCAATATAGTGTCTTTAATCAATTAATTCGTTATGGTGTCTAATTGATTATGAATTTTTTTTACTTTGTATGTTGGGTGTTATATGTTATATTTCTGGTAGAATTATTTACAATGACTAGTTGTGTACCCGTGCAATGCAGCGGGACACAAATTTTAGTCGGGTTTTTATTATTTCTAAACGGCTTTGTAAAAAACTTAATTTTAACGGGTCGAGTGTCTTGGCTTTTTAAGTTAAATTGGAGAAAGAAAATCATTTTCTTAGATATATTGTCAAAAAAGGTTGTGTATATCAAGGAATAAACAATACTAAATAGATAGCTGTCATATTCCTTACTTTATGTTCTGTTATATTCCTACTTTATCTCAATTCACGGGATGTACCCATGGCTGCTTTATCTCAAAGTCATGTTGTACTCATGGCTTTATAAAGCCACATAATTGTACTCTTTATTCAATTGAAAAACATTACACGAGAATTGCTCTCTTCATGGTATCAGAGAATAATCTAGCTCTTGCGAGAACCAAATTGATCCTGCTCTCATTCTCTTAAAAAATGCTTCTTTCTTCAAATCAGCTAGGGTTCAACAATGGCAACCAAAACCAATGTTCAGATCACTGCTGCTACACATCTCACCATCAAACTCACACCAAATAACTATCCGGTCCGGAAGAAACAAGTTGAATCCACCCTCATCAGTCTCGATTACGATGGACATATTAACTCGGAGCCACCTCCGACCACACTCACCGACAAAGAGGGTAAAACCTCCACAAATCCAGAATATCGCACATGGTACTGCAGAGATCAAATGATCTTCAGCGCTATGTTGGGAAGCTGTTCCGACGCCATACAGCCTCTCATCTCGTCTGCAACTACAGCCCGAGAAGCCTGGACACGGCTGAAATCGAGTTTCGCCTCTACCTCCCGGTCTCGCATTATATCCCTAAAATCAAAACTTGTCAAAAATCCCAAAGGAACCCGCTCAACCACAGAGTATCTCCAAGACATGCGTGCCATAGCCGATGACCTAGCACTCGCTCAAAGTCCAATTTCAGAAGAAGACCTTATGATTCACATTCTCACACAACTGGGTGACGAATACAACTCGATTGCTGCTGCACTCAAGGTATATGACACAACACTCTCCTACTCGGAACTCTTTGACAAACTTACTAACTTTGAGTGCACCATCAAAGACACCTCATCCACCCTAGAATCTGTTCCAACCACAGTGAATTACACATCTTGAAACCCAGGGTACAACAACCGATCAAACAATAATAACAACTCATACAATCGAACCAATCGAGCTCCAACCTCTTACCAACCAAGAGGAAACTCACAATCCCAGTGGAATTACAACTCGTCTGGGAATCGATCTCAGAGACAAAACCAATTCTGCCAATACTGTAACATTCCTGGCCATCTCACCAAAGATTGCAGAAAACTTGCTCGTTTTCTTAGGGATAACAATATCATCGGTGCACCTTCCAAGCCTTCCAACCCAACAGCCAATGTAACTACATCCAATCAAACGGCTACTACCTGGCTCTTCGACACTGGTGCATCAAATCACGTTGCCTCCGACCGCAATTCGCTTCATCATGTCTCTGACTATGGAGGACCAGACAAAATACTCCTGGGTGATGGTACAGGTTTATCTATCACGCATACTGGCCACGCTTACATAAACACTCCACACAAACACCTCATTTTATCCAATGTGTTATATGTATCTAAATTACGCAGAAATCTAGTATATGTTGGTGAATTATGTGATACTAACATGGTTTCGGTGGAATTCTTTCCATCTCATTTTTATGTGAAGGATCTGACCACGGGGGCGCGTCTCATGCGAGGAGAGAGAACTGAAGGAGTTTACCACTCTCGATCACCTGCACGACCATCCATTCATGCAACCCTCAAGAATTCACCACTCACTCTCCACCACAAATTAGGCCATCCTTCTCGTCAAGTTTTCAAGCATCTTATTTCCAAATTCGGTCTTAGTTCCAAGTCAGAATCTGATGTTCATTGTCCTTCGTGTTCTATTAATAAAAGTCACAAATTACCATTTGGTCATAACTCATTTGCTGCAACAAAACCTCTTCAATTAATTTACTCTGACATATGGGGACCTGTCCATAAATCCATTGATAAATCTACATACTATGTCATCTTTGTTGATTATTTCACTAAATACACATGGCTATATCCAATGACTCACAAAAATGATGTAGCAAAGTTGTTTCCTCAGTTCAAACTACTGGTTGAAAAATTCTTTCAACACCCAATTGTCTCTCTCTTTAGTGACAATGGCGGTGAATATCAAGGTCTTCTCCCGTACCTTCAATCTCAAGGCATCTCTCACTATACTACCTCTCCTCACACACCGGAACAGAATGGCATCGCTGAACGTCGTCACCGCCATATTGTTGAAACAGGCCTTGCCCTACTCCATCACTCTCATCTTCCACTTTCATATTGGTCCCATGCTTTTCAAACAGCCGTATATCTTATCAATAGATTACCCACTCCCATCCTCCAAAATAAATCAACATATAAATGTCTATTTCATCAGCCACCAAACTACACAAAACTTCAACCTTTCGGGTGCTTATGCTACCCTTGGCTTCGTCCCTACACCACATCCAAGCTACAACCCAGATCAGCCCCATGTATCTTCCTTGGCTACTCCACCACTAAATCGGCATTCAAATGCTACGATACACAATCCAAACGCCTCTATCACTCGAGACATGTCGAATTCATCCCCAATCAATTTCCGTCCACTACTTCTCCCACCTCAGACACACTTCCTGATCCAAATACCTTTCTCACTAAACCTCACTCTCTCACCGCAATACCTCCATCTCCTGTACCTCCTCCTATCATCACACCTATAATCCAACACCTTGATCCAATCTCAGGCATCGAATCCTCTCAAACAGCCACCACCACTGATCTTGCCCTGCCATCATCTCCATCATCTTCCACACCTTCATCTACTCCTACTGCTGACTCTCATACCACTCCAGTCATTCTTCCAGTACCATCCCCACCACAGTCGCCCGTCACAAGACCTCGCAAACCCAACTCAAAATACTTTAACCCAAACTTTATCAACAACACCACTCTTCACCCTATACCGTCCACAATTGAACCCACTACTCACACTCAAGCTCTCAAAGATCCACAGTGGCGTAAAGCAATGGATCTAGAATTCAATGCCCTCATACAAAATGGCACATGGGACCTTATTCCACAAACCTCTCAAACACCTATCGGATGCAAATGGATCTTCCGAATCAAACGCAATCCCGATGGCTCCATATCTAAATACAAAGCCCGCCTTGTGGCAAAAGGATTCCTTCAACAATATGGTAAAGACTATTTTGATACCTTCAGTCCAGTCACTAAACCTGTCACCATTCGCACCGTTTTATCTATTGCATTATCCTCTAATTGGCCCCTTCGGCAATTAGATGTCAACAATGCCTTCTTACATGGCACTCTCCATGAAGAAGTTTTCATGATGCAACCACCAGGGTTCACTCACCCGGATTTTCCATCCCACATTTGCAAATTACGAAAATCGCTCTATGGCCTTAAACAAGCCCCACGAGCATGGTATCTTGAACTTACCTCCTTCCTCCTCTCAGTTGGTTTTCACAAGTCTCGAGCTGATCCATCACTGTTCATTTATAATCACAACAATGTCATTAGTTATCTTCTGGTCTATGTGGATGATTTTGTCCTTACCGGTAACAAAAAATCCTTTTTAGACACCTTTGTTGCCACTCTTGCCAAACGGTTCTCCATTAAAGATCTTGGTCCACTACATCACTTTCTTGGTGTTGAAGTAATCCCCACCTCCACCGGCCCGTTTCTATCCCAACATCGTCATATTCATGATCTCCTTGAACATTTCCATATGGATGGTGCAAAAGATGTAACTACTCCACTAAACTCATCAGTCTCTCTCAACTCTCATGACGGGTCCGCAAGCGTCGATCCAACACCATACCGCAAACTGGTGGGCTCCCTACAGTATCTCACATTCACAAGACCGGATATATCATTTGCAGTCAACAAACTGTCTCAATTCATGCATACTCCATCTGAAATACACTGGCAGTCACTAAAAAGGGTCCTTCGCTACTCAAAAGGTACTATTCATCATGGCTTGTTTCTAAACAGAGGCTCCCCACTATCACTTCAAGGATTTTCTGATTTTGACTGGGGCGGAATTGAAAACGGGGGTCGTTCTACTACTGCTTACTTAGTGTTTCTTGGATCAAATATCATTTCTTGGCGATCAGCTAGACAGAAATCTGTGTCTAGATCATCCACCGAAGCCGAGTACAAAGCTCTCGCCAATGCAGCCTCTAAAGTTATCTGGGTTCAAAACCTACTACGTGAACTAGGTGTGGAAACTCCAAAACCCCCTACCATCTACTGTGACAACACCGGTGCTACTTATTCATGTGCAAATCCTGTCTACCACTCTCGCATGAAACATGTAGCACTAGACTATCACTTTGTCCGGGAAAAAGTACAAGACGGTTCTCTAATTGTTCGACACATTAATTCCGTTGATCAACTAGCCGATACATTAACTAAACCTCTGTCAAGAGGTCCATTTCACCGACTGAGGTCCAAGATTGGTGTCTCCAATGGAGCCTCCATCTTGCGGGGGCGTATCAAGGAATAAACAATACTAAATAGATAGTTGTCATATTCCTACTTTATGTTCTGTTATATTCCTACTTTATCTCAATTCACGGGATGTACTCATGGCTGCTTTATCTCAAAGTCATGTTGTACTCATGGCTTTATAAAGCCACATATTGTACTCTTTATTCAATTGAAAAACATTACACGAGAATTGCTCACTTCAGTGTATATTGGATGAGTGTCCAAAGTGTTTATTTTGAGTAGAGATGGCAAATCATTCCATGTAAAATTCCAATGTATCTTCTTAGAGTATTGCACTTTGAAGGGTGGCATTTACGCCTAGAAATTGAGATATTCATTAATCTATAATAATTAGGATATAAATGCAATGCAATCAGATATAATTTTCCTTTTGTTAAATTGGAAGGTACAAATATTTAATTAACATTTTCGATAGAAAATACTAACATTTTATAGCTTAAGTATCTAGTATTAAAAAGATATACGCGGGTTGATAAAGAATTGGGTTATTGTCATAAAAGCCCTCAAGTTTGTAGGAAATATTCGGGTTTATCCTTTTATGTATTTTTTGTTCATAAAAGCCCTTAAATTTATGTATGTTTCATTAAAACCCTTAAGTTTGGCAGGAATGTTCGGTTTTACCCTAGTGTCCTATTATAGAACCTCTCAAACTTAAGGGTAAAACCGAACATTCCTTCCAAACTTAAGGGTTTTAATGAACCAAAATAAATTCAAGGGTTTTTATGAATAAAAAATACATAAAAGGGTAAACCCGAACATTTGTTACAAACTTAAGGGCTTTTATGACAATAACCCTAAAGAATTCTGAATTCAACTCAAAACTATTATTCGGGTTTTATAGATACAATGGATAGGTTTGGCCGAAAATATAATATGAGTTTTGGCGATACATAATATTTTGGACAATAATTTGATGAGATTTGTTATTTGGACAATAATTTGATAATAATTTGATGAGATATGTTATTTGGACAATAGTTTGATGAGATTTGTTATTTGGACAATATTTGGATCATATAAGTTTTGATGATGCATATATCACATTTAAAACCGGTAATAAATTTAGTAATTACTCAAAGGTGGTTTCCCAAAAAAGTCACTTGATTTTTAGAAGAATAAACTGTCAACAAAATACTACATTTTAGCTTAAAATCATTGATGATTTCTTTAAACTTTCAAAAATAAAACAGAAATCTTTAGTCGTTTGGTTAAAATTCACTTCAAATCTATAGTCGGTTGGTTAAACTTTTAACAAAAATATGGAGTTAAATCCTTAATGATGAATTTTCAATAAAAATTGAGCCTTAACTTAACTTTTAATGGGTCGACTAAACTTCTTACAGAAGAACTTTAGGCATAAATATCTAGTGATTTATAAAATTTCTTATAGAAAATAACTTTAAGTTAACATCTTTAACGGTACAAGATTAATAATAAATTAGATAACTATGCTAATAAAGAGATAGTAATAGATAATATACATATTTTTGGCATCAATTAATTTAATATATGTTAGTTGTTAAAAGTTAAGTCCAAAGTTGAATCTTTAAATATCTTGCGTAACCTAAGGTAAAATTCAAGTCAACTGTTAGATGATTCTTTGTGATTATCGATATTGAAAACTGAAAAGTAAAGATTATTACATAAATATTACACAACAGATAACTATGTATACGAGTTTATTGCAGCAAAAGGCAATAGAAGCAATATGATGACCATATGTAACATGACCTTAATGGCCGGAACTTATGACTTGTGATATAAGTCATAAGTGACAACTCAGGGAGAATTCATGTGATATTAGATGTGCACAAAAGAAAACGGTTTTTCTAAAACCGGGAAAAACCAAAACCGGTTTAATCTATAAACGGTTCACCTAAAATCGAACTGGCTGTTAGGGATCGGTTCTACAAATATTGGAAAATACAAACCAACCATATTGAAGTACATAGGGGCAACAAAGTCTTTTCTAGTAGCATGATATAATAAATATAAGGTATCCAAAATCTACAAACGTGTAATGGAAGTCGAGCCATAGTTAAGCAACACACAAGTATGCTTGATAAGTCTGTAAGCACATCAGTGAGGCATGTAGTAACCCCTGGAAGAAGTTGCACACGCAATCAGAGATGATTGCACTCAGTAACATGGAAAAAGTGAGCAAATGGATATCTGATGATTGCTTTGATAAGCAAGTAGAAAAGGAAAAGATTCAATCAAAATATTCATTACCTGGTCTAATTTGGAAGTTTTCAATAATCTATTTGTTTGTCTCTTCAAACAAGGCCCAAAAACAGAGTATTTATCTACTACTATTTGATGCAGAATATTTCAGAGGTCTCATACAGCTGAAGCTACTACTTTTTTGTTTCTTTTCGCTGCCCACTGCCTCAAAGTAAATGAACACATTTTGTAGACGTCTTTGACTTTGACTTGCATTGAAATGCTGCTAAGGCGTTTCCCATTTACATGCTCTAATTCACCAATCCGGAATATCCCCAATTAATTAACAAATCTAGTCAACGCAAGTAATGTACTTTAGCATGGTAAATACAATGTTAAAAGCGAACAAGACAACTAACCTAGAACAAAAAGAAGTACATACGTTAACATGGTTATCATTGGTTTTTTCATTTTGGGTACATATCATCTAAAGCTAAATGGCAATTACCTAACTAATTTGACGACAAATGTCAAAGTGAGTTAATTTTGTCCTTCTTGGGAATGACATTCTTGAAACAAGTGTTCAATAGACTAATTTACACATTCAAATTTGTTTTTATAACATCAATTTAGAATCCATTAAATAAAAATATGTAAATTGGATGAATAGTTTGAAAACAGACCTCAAGAGAGACAACCTCATCGAAATCTTCACCTACTATGATATCCTTCTTAGATACTGGAGCAATTTTTCAAGACCTGTAAGATTACATCAATAACATTCTTTTAGCATTCATACCGATCACCAAACCAGAAATGATATGATTGTTGCCATATTATGACTAACAATGACAGATTGCTTACATTACGGCACGATCACTCCTATAGTTTTTAAGAATGCATGCAGATGGCATCTCATGTACAATGTGAATTGATACATTAATATATGAGGTGCATTTGCTGCTCATAATAACAACTTTAAAGTAAAATTATTGCACCAAAATGATCCCGAAGCTGCATAAATAAATTGATAATCCAGAACTCACTAATATTTCTCTTAAAGACAAGGATACTCAACCTGCAAGAGTGAAACATACATAAATTGATATAATTACTGAATCAATTGTGTACTTGGATCATAAAATATCTATATAAATAAAACACCGAGATCTGAAACTATTACCGTCTTGAGAGGGGTTTATTCGAGGAGTGTTTTGTCATGGGTCTTGGATGGCATAGATCTACACTTTGTAGTGGTTTTTATACAAAGAAAGAGAGGTCAATTTCAATGCTAATCAAAGCATTACTTGTTGTAGGAAACCTTCATTTGTGTATATAGACCACCAGAATCAGAACAACCATATATTTCTCTCATGTTTCCATTAAAAACCGGCAGACATCATAGTTAGGCTAACAAAAGCAGTCAAGATAGTTTTGTTAGCAATCATATTACATAAGACAAGTAACTTCTTGTAATAAAAAAATGATCAATAACTGCAGTTTCACATGATAATACTTGTGATAATCCATGAATTCATTTATTAGTAAAAATAATTATTCAGATCCATGAAGATGGAATTCAATACTTATCTCTCTAAGATTATAACATTACCAAGCTTCACTTAGTGTACCGACATCATAGATCAGAGCTGATGGCCATTGTGTCTAGACTCGAAGTCAGACCTTCATCGAACATCACGAACACCAGAAGCAGAACCTAGTTAATCAACAGAAAATAGCAGTTTCGCTTACAGAAAGAGACGGTGTAATTACCTACATTGACATTTCCATTATGATTTTCTCCCATCAACACATCGAGTTACTGTCGTATGTAGAGAGATATGGTGGTTTGGTGGAGCGTCAGTATGATCGTACGACAATTGGTGGTGGCAGTGTATGACGATGATGGCGGCTATATGGTGGACAGATGGAGTCGAATCCTAGGAATGGGGATTAGGGTTTCTACTATAAATGGTGAGATGGGAATGAAGGGTCGGAGGAGGCATGCCTTAACCTGACTCGTGTGTGTGCTTGAGAGAGGGAACGTGGTGGGGATAATTTGAAGGATGAAATCGTTCAAAATTGGCTAACAAGGTAAACAAATATTAGGGGATAAGGATTTTACCGAGATTAGAGGACCAAGAATACGGGAAAAGGGGATAACGGAATTGTATATGCTTTTACAATTTGTACTTAGTGCATTATATTTTGGACCTCTTAATTTTAAGAGTTTCCAAATAAGGAAACTATTTTTCCTTTTATATGTAGTTAGTATGATCGTACGACAATTGGTGGTGGCAGTGGATGACGATGATGGCGGCTATATGGTGGACAGATGGAGTCGAATCCTAGAATGGGATTAGGGTTTCTACTATAAATCGTGAGATGGGAATGAAGGGTCGGAGGAGGCATGCCTTAACCTGAATCATGTGAGAGAGAGAGAGAGAGAGAGAGAGAGAGAGAGAGAGAGAGAGAGAGAGAGAGGGAACGTGGTGGAGATAATTTGAAGGATGAAATCGTTCAAATTTGGCTAACAAGGTAAACAAATATTAGGGGATACGGATTTTACCGAGATTAGAGGACCAAAAATACGGGAAAAGGGGATAACGGAATTGTATATGCTTTTGCAATTTGTACTTAGTGCATTATATTTTGGACCTCTTAATTTTAAGAGTTTCCAAATAAGAAAACCGTTTTTCCTTTTATATGTAGTCAGTATGATCGTACGACAATTGGTGGTGGCAGTGGATGACGATGATGGCGGCTATATGGTGGACAGATGGAGTCGAATCCTAGGAATGGGGATTAGGGTTTCTACTATAAATCGTGAGATGGGAATGAAGGGTCGGAGGAGGCATGTCTTAACCTGAATCGTGTGTGTGTGTGTGTGTGTGTGTGAGAGGGAACGTGGTGGAGATAATTTGAAGGATGAAATCGTTCAAATTTGGCTAACAAGGTAAACAAATATTAGGGGATAAGGATTTTACCGAGATTAGAGGACCAAGAATACTATCAAAAAGGGGATAACGGAATTGTATATGCTTTTGCAATTTGTACTTAGTGCATTATATTTTGGACCTCTTAATTTTAAGAGTTTCCAAATAAGGAAACCATTTTTCCTTTTATATGTAGTCAGTATGATCGTACGACAATTGGTGGTGGTAGTGGATGACGATGATGGCGGCTATATGGTGGACAGATGGATTCGAATCCTAGGAATGGGGATTAGGGTTTCTACTATAAATCGTGAGATGGGAATGAAGGGTCGGAGGAGGCATGCCTTAACCTGAATCGTGTGTAAGAGAGAGAGAGAGAGAGAGAGGGAACGTGGTGGAGATAATTTGAAGGATGAAATCGTTCAAATTTGGCTAACAAGGTAAACAAATATTACGGGATAAGGATTTTACCGAGATTAGAGGACCAAGAATACGGGAAAAGGGGATAACGGAATTGTATATGCTTTTGCAAATTGTACTTAGTGCATTATATTTTGGACCTCTTAATTTTAAGAGTTTCCAAATAAGGAAACCATTTTTCCTTTTATATGTAGTATAGAT
This sequence comes from Cichorium intybus, assembly GCA_023525715.1. NCBI lineage: Eukaryota > Viridiplantae > Streptophyta > Magnoliopsida > Asterales > Asteraceae > Cichorium > Cichorium intybus. Next base: position 18,194,156 of record CM042011.1, read on the forward strand.
ATAGAAATTGCATTTGAATTTGTTTAAAATAGAAAGGGAAACGAATGACATATCCATCAGGAAAAAGTGGCAAATTAATCATTTTGTTTTATTTTTTTAATATGTAAGGACCTTTTCTGAACATTTTGTTCTAGAACGATTCACAATATGCGAAAGGAATTTGAATTCCAAAGAAACAAATGATGTCACATATTTGGTATGTATGAAATTAGTTACTTTAAGAATGTTCAAATTATATGGATTTTTAAGCTAATTAATTTGAAAATATTTTTGTTTGATTTCATTTACTATAAGGACTTCAAAAATTAGAATATTGTGTCATGCCAAGGCTTTCAAATATTGTTCTCATGAATAGTCAAATACATCAATGATGTCTTCTTGTAAATATTCAAACGAACAAAGAATCCAATACGTGCCTCTACAGTGGGCTCTGGCATTCAACAGTCAACTAATGCTTTGAATATTTTTCTTGCACCGAATGTGCCTAAGACCAAATCCAACCTTAACACTTAAATTTACACCATTTCTATTAACTTCAACCACACACTAAAAATTATACAGCTAATGAGGCCAAATTTTATATATGTACAAATAAAGATGTAAATTTAATTGGGCCATTTTCTCATCGTTAGCTTAGGAGGCCCACCACAATATACCCTTAGATTAAGGGGCCGTTTGGATGTGCTTATAAAAACTGCTTATTGATTTATTGGCTTTTTGGAAAAGTCATAAGTTATAAGTAAGGGCCTCCTTACTTATTAAAAACTGCTTATTTATCTTTTGTAAGGGCAAATAAACAATTTTTAATAAGTAAGTAGGCCCTTACTTATGGCTTATGACTTTTTTAAAAACCCAATAAGCCAATAAGCAGTTTTATAAGCACATCCAAACGAACCCTAACTCTTACATTTTTGCAAGGATGAATAGTGCAGCAAATTGCCATGTTACTGTAGCAATACTACATTTTGTAGTTGGGTTAGAAGACGGTTGGACTTAATTTTCACAGTAATACTCTATTTTTTCGGACGATTGGATTTGCTTTAAAAGATGTTAAATGGTGCTGTCATGCGTTTTTTTGGTGTTTCTATTTTCAACTCCTATATGTTGTTCAATTTGGTCACTCGTGTTGCTTTTTCCAAATCTATTGAGTGGTATTCGAATGTTGAGGTACCAAATCTATTTAGTGGTATTTGAATGTTGTTAAACTTATTACAACAAGAAATAACAATCTACTTTTGTAAGACCATGTTCCTGTAATGATCAATTTGGGATTAAAGGAATTGGTTTTGAGAAATTGGAAGATATTGCCGCTATCTTTGGGGATAGCGACGCTATCTTGTGAATCGTGGGTTCCTACGATCGTGGAGATAGTGACACTATCTTAAGAGATAGCGATGCTATTTTGCGCTGTTTGCACAAAGCCTCAGATCTCGTAGTTTGGGTCGTATTTAAGAGCTCTAAACCTTAGGTAGCTGTCATTTACACCATTCCACCCCTTGGAAGCTCTGAAAACGTCTTCGAGGCTTAAGAGTGTGATTTTGGCTCTATAGCCCATTTATAGGGTTTCTTGAAGAATAATAAGTTATATGGTGGTGCATGGTGGTCTCTTTCAAGGTTGGGTCAGCTAGAGCTTTATTTTCCAGACCTTTTATGAGTAAAGCTTCTTCCTTTTTGTGTTTCTAAGGTTGTTCTAGTAGTTATGAAGGCTTCAGGTGGGCTTTTGGTCCCTTATGGCTTGGTCATTGGAACTTAATGGGAAAGTCAAATTAGAGAGTGAGCCAAGTTCTCTTTGGTTGTTTGCATGGTTGTTTGGCTAGTTTTAAGCTTTTGGGACTTAGGTTTTGAGTTTTGGTCATGTATGACCATAAATGTGGCAATTTATGGGTTAATGGTCGTTTTGGGTAACTTCTAGAAGGACTTGGCCCCCTGACTGAATGGATTTGATGAAGTTTTGGGACTGTTCGTAGTTAGTGTCGCTATATTAAGGAGATATCGATGCCAACAGTGATATCGACGATACCTTGAGGAGATAGCAGCGCTATCTAGCGTTGACTTGGACCGTTGATTTTTGACCTTTGACTTTGACCAGTTGACTTATGGGTCAACTTGGATGGATTAGAAATTTGGACCGTAGGATCGGTTTTTGGTTATTCGGATTATTGATTTGCATCTTGTGATAAGTTAGTAGTTCGTGCTGCTTAGCACGTTAGGATATATGAAGCGTGTAGCTAGAGGTTGCGGATCAGGTGAGTCTTCTCACTATACTATGTGTGAAGTTGCATGCGTATGTAGTATGGTATGGTAGGATGAAATATAATGATGGTATGACTGTTGTTAGGGCTGTATGTGCTTATGTGTAGTTGTAGGATTTGTTCTTGCGGCTTGTGATATCGGGATAGGCCAGTGCCGATTAGGACCGAGTCAGTTCCTCGGGCCAACAAGATGTATGACTGGTCGTGCCAGTCAATATGAAGGTGCTGCATGATAAAAGGATGATGCATGACAGGTCGTTCTGGGCACTCGAGGATGTTGAATGATTAAAGGACAATGCACGACAAGTCGTTCCTTGATGTTGATTGTGACTTATGTATATGAATGGAATGGATCGTGTGGTATTTTGGGGAACTCACTAAGCTTTGTGCTTACTCTTTTACCCTAAATGTTTTTCAGGTGTACTTTTTAGAATAAAGGATAGGAGCGCGGCGCGACTGTATCGCATCCAACACTTTGGTGATCAAGTATTCTGTTGGTTAATGTTCTGTAACTGTTTGAAAAATACGATTTTAAACGTTTTATTTACCAAACTTGGATTGGATGATTTATCTTGCAACCCATTTTATGTACTTGAACCTTTTTTAAAAACAAAATTTTATTTCGGAATTTGGGATGTTACAACTTTGAAGTTTTTGAAAAAGTTACATCAATAATTTTTAAATCTATGATTTGGTTAATTTTGTTCAAGATATAGCAACATACATTTATGCTATTAGTGAAAGTACTTTACTATTTAATAATTTTTACAAGTATAATGGTATAATAAACAAATATTCATCCCTAAAACACAGAAAGTATCTAGGGTATCTAGATAATATGATACAATTTTCATATTATCCTATAATTAGAAAACTTAAAAAAATAATTGAAAGCATGTTCAAAAAGTTATGGTTATTTTGTGTCGACTTAGAGATCATTATTAGAAAAAAGTTACAAAAAGAAATTCAAAATAAATATATTAAAAAAACACCAAAATAATATAATTAGAAAAATATAAATTTTTATCAAAAAACACTATTTTGGTTAAAACAACACCTATTTGGTAAAAATTTTGAAAACAACACCTATTTGGTAAAAACTTTTTTAAAAACACCATTTTGGTCAAAAACTCTGAGCCGGAGATGGCTTAAGGCCCTTTTACTAATTTAATTGTCAGTTAAAAATGTGTAATTTTCATTTTATCTCGTTAACACTTTCTTTAATTTTAGAAATGGTAAATTGTATAAAAGTCACTAACTTTTCCAAATTTCTCGATTTTGACACTGTGTTTTTAGTTTTTGCAATTAAGTCATTATGTTTTCAGAAAAATTGCAATTGAGTCATTAAGTTTTCTAAAAAGTTGTAAAAATGACCATATGACGGGATGGCAACAAGTTACTAGGTCATATGGTCAGATTTACAATTTTTCAGAAAACCTAATAACTTTATAGCAAACAAAAAAAATGTAGTATCAAAATCTAGAGATTTGGAAAAGTTTGTGATTTTTGATTTGACCTTAGATAGTTTGCAATTTTTCAGAAAACCTAATCACTTTTACATGCCTCATACGTGTCTAAAAAAAGTAATTTTGATGTTACATTAGATAGTTTACCATAACAACCCCAAAAAATAACAAAAAAAAAAAAAAAATCAAAGTTCATGTTATTTGTGACAAAAATCGGAACTTTGATGCTATTATGCAAAGTTAACAATTAAAACCATAATTATCAACATTGTATCAAAGCTAGTAATTTCCAAGTACCCAACCCAATTTATAGAAAGGGTACTCAAGTTTGGGTATACCATTTACAAAAGAAACAGATTTCCAAAGGGGCAATTTAATACAAAAAGGGCATACAAAATAATTGCCCATCTACCCCTACAGTTCCTAACTTTCGCCTAATCTATAGTTAGAGGATCCCTGCTGCTTGCACCTGTAGAACCGATAAGCTAACTCGGCTTTCTTTGTAGTATTATCTCAGACTTCTTTCTCAATTTCAAGAAATGCTTGGATGGTCGGGTTTCTTCAATTTCTTCATCAATCTTAGTATTCTCTTGTGTTTCAGGAACCACATCATGCTTGCACATGTAGAATCGATCTGTTGACTCGAATTTCCTTGTAAAAAGATATAAGCGGGATACTTCATACAAGCTGTCACTTCTATTTAACTTCATAAAAAATAACTTCAACTGCATGTCACATGTTACTCCCCAAATATGCCTTTTAACCTCATCCTAAAGAATCCTAGAATTAAAAAGTGCAATGTTATAACAACAAATAACATTGCACTTCCAAAGTATACGAGAAATTCCAATAAACATTGAACCCATGTAAGGATTTTGATAAACGAGAACAGAGAAATAAAACTTACCCATGATGAATGTTCATTTCATTCAACAATGTGGATTATTCCGTGTGAACCTTTGTCAATTTCTTAGATAATTGAGAACCCTTATCATTCCTGCAAAAATCAAATCAAAACCTAATTAAATCCTTATGATTCCTGCCAAAATCAGAGATTGTCTGATTATAAAGACAACCAAATTATTCAACATTCTTCCCAAATCGGAACAATTGTGAGAGTCGTGGTGTGTGTGACTGAATTCAGGTCGAGACGGTCTGCATTGAAGATCGAGAAATGTGTGTGTATGTGAATGGTGGGAAATAAGATATTGGTGTGCGTGGAATGCGAATGAAAACCCAATTCCCAAATCGAGAACAGTCGTGAAAGTGGTGTGTGCGACTAAATTCGGACTGACAAAGTCTGAATTGAAGATCAAGAATGGTGTGCGTGAGTGTGAATGGTGGGAACAACATAAGTCAGTAACGTACTTGGCGGAGGTGCAGACGCCGGAAAATGGCGGAGCGAGATGCGATTTTAGCAGTGATGGTGTGCGAAGTGGGAGTGAAGAGCCGGAACATGAAAGGGTTACGATGGGTGAAGGCTTTGGGATATATCCTTGTTTTACGACTTTTATCATCGTGTTACCAGAACTACGTATATAGCCGGTCATATGGTTAGATTTATAAATTTTTAGAAAATATAATGAATTAATAACAAAAATAAAAACATAGTATAAAATTTCAATTTACTTTTACAAAAGTTATACCGTTCCAGGCACCTCACACCTAATTTTAAATACATTAATTTCACGTTGTCGAAGAATGGCGCCGCCTATGGCTGCTTTATCAGTTCGCAGTCCTCCACCATTCGGCCACCCACAGTCCCAATCCCTCTCTGGTTATACGTGAGTGTTCCTCGACTTTAAATTCCAATCTCATTTCTGCTATCCTACCCACTAATCGAATTCGATATTCAACAAAACACCGTTAAAAGTTTATGCTTCTCATCAGCCATGGCCGCCCTCTTTAATAGATTTTCGAAAACATGTGCCACCGTCACAAAACACAATTTCAAAATCTCAACCTATGCAAGGCATCTGAGCAACGTCCCCGAGAACACTGTCTACGGAGGCCCAAAACCTCAAAACCCCGACCAAAGAGTCACCCTGACAACTTTACGCGCAAAGCACCGGAAAGGGGAGGGAATAACGATGGTGACTGCTTATGATTACCCGTCCGCAGTCCATTTAGATACCGCTGGAATTGATATCGCACTCGTTGGAGATTCCGCGTCTATGGTCGTTCACGGTCACGATACGACGTTGCCGATCACATTGGATGAGATGTTAATGCATTGTCGATCTGTTGCTAGAGGAGCTAAACGGCCATTACTTGTCGGGGATCTTGCTTTCGGCACCTATGAATCCAGCTCCCAACAGGTACCCTTTTCGATTATAAACAATCAATTTTGGTTTAATCGTAGAAATTTGCCCTAGAACACATATTATAACAGATTTTATTGCAATTTTGGTTATGAGTAGGCTGTTGATACGGCAGTGAGGGTATTGAAAGAAGGAGGAATGGATGCAATCAAGTTGGAAGGCGGTGCACCATCGAGAATTTCGGCTGCAAAACACATCGTTGAAGCCGGGATTGCCGTTATGGGGCATGTAGGCCTTACCCCTCAGGCCATTAGTGTTCTTGGTGGATTTAGACCTCAAGGGAAGAATGTTCTCAGCGCAGTCAAGGTTTGACTTTTCAGGTCTAACACATAGTTTCCGAGTTCCAAACTGATACGGGTTTTCTCAAAAATTCTAGCCAATTTTTGTGCATTTGGTAGCATTTTCAAAAACTTCATCCAATTTGTTAAAACATTTCTTAAAATCTATAAGAATCCATATTGATTTCGAAACTGGAAAGTCCATGTTTGACTTGAAAAGTCAAACCGTACCTCCTAATGTTCTTGAATGTTTGCAGGTTGTGGAGACGGCACTAGCATTACAAGACGCTGGTTGTTTCTCCGTTGTTCTTGAATGTGTACCTGCTCCGGTGGCTGCTGCCGCCACTTCTGTTCTTAAAATACCCACCATTGGAATTGGGGCCGGCCCTTTTTGCAGTGGTCAGGTTCTTGTCTACCATGATCTATTGGGAATGATGCAACATCCACATCATGCAAAGGTTCTATTTCTTATTTTCTTTATCATTTCTGAAGGGTATTTTAGACCATTTACTAGTCAAGTCTTATGGTTATCATGCGACAGAGTGATTTACCTTTACCGTCATTCACCATTTTTGCAGGTCACTCCAAAGTTCTGTAAGCAGTTTGCTAATGTAGGAGAAGTGATTGCCAAAGCTTTAACGGAGTACAAGCAAGAAGTTGAAAACCATTCATTTCCAGGAATTGTGCACAGCCCTTACAAGATCAATGAAGCGGAGGTTGATGGGTTCATGAAGGAATTGCAGAAAATGGGGTTTGATAAGGCGGCAGCTGCGGCGGCAGAGGTGGCTGAGAATTTTGAGGCAGGTAAGAAAACTACAGATTCTGCAAATTGATCATGATTTTGTATTTTTTATAAGGTTAGAATGCCAATTTTTGTGAAAGGCGAGTGGAACAATTACGGAACCATCAAACTATAAACTTAGAGCACAACGTTTACATTATTCAACATTCTATATATGTCTAATAAAATGTGTACTGTTATTGTTAGAATTCTTATGGGATAACCTTAGAAAAACCCAATACATGTATTATCCTCTGATTCTTTTAAAAACCATTATATTATTTTTGTGTGATTTTGGTCACGCTAGGTTTTTCTGGTTTTCGCAATTCTTATTATATAATTCGTGAATTTAGTGGTATTCTACTAGATTCTATGATGACATCTAGTGTGTTTCCTCGAGGCAATTACAAAGTACTTTGTTTTATACGATACAAGTTTAAAAACATTCAAAACCTATGAAACCACACAAACCTAAAAGAGTTAAATGTGAGCTACCTGATGTCATTCTTATTACAATTATGGTACATAAATGGAGTCAGGAGACAATGATATCATTTGTAAAAGACTAGAATTAGAGAAGGTTTCTTCAAGCCCGGCGGGGCCCCTTCTACTACCAACATGATCAATGCTCTCTTTAGTCACATGAACCAACTCCCTTGCAACATCAACCACCCCCAACCGCCCATCACCGCCAAACAACAAACACCTGGTTGCAACATCTGCCATGATCCCCATCTGTTCTTTTTTATACACCGGTTGTTCATGGTAGTACAACCTCGGGTCCACCACCTCCTCCACCTTTCCATTTCTGATTTTCCTCACCGCCAGCTCCACCGACTTGCTACCTACAATGATCTCTAGAAGCACCAAACCCAATCCATAAACATCGTTTTTGCTAGAAAAAGTAGCAACATTTGAACCACCGTCAAATAACTCAAACCCCACGAGTTTTACCGAGAGGTCTCGGTCTAACATAATGCATCCTGACTGAAGGCCATGGTGAAACACAGGCGGGAAGATTTCGGCTTGGAGATATGCGAGTACACTAGATATTTGAGCGGCAATTGTTAATCTGTTGTGCCAATCAAGACCGAGTTTTCCGTCTACTCCCATTTGACATAAATGTTGTTCGAGTGTCCCGTTCCCTGGATACTCGTATACGACCAGTGGGGTGTAACCGGAGTCGATGGAGCAACCGAGGATACGGGCCATGTTCATGTGGGAAACTTCTGATAGAATTTTTACACGCGATAGAACTTGAATGAGATCTGTTTCGGTTGTGCAATGTACTTTGTGGACGGCTATCTCGAGTCCATCTGTAAGGACACCCGAATAGATTATACCGCCGTCCCCCATGTTGACAAGCTTTTGGTCGTCTGAGAATCCCTTGGTAGCTTCTTCTAGCTCGCTATGAGTAAACATACGAGTTCTACGCCCTTTATGAAAAGAAATGTTGCTATGGCTTCGCGTCTGATCAAGATCAATATCGTTTCCTGGCTTTACCATTGCTTGCTTTTTTAACAAGCAAAAGAGTGCGCTCAGTGTGGCAATGGAAAGGCATAATGCGAGAATCCCTATATGCAAAAGGAACCTGTTAGATACGTGGAGTCCTAGAATTTTACTTTGAAAGTCGATAATGGAAGATGTGAGGCTTTAACATATATAAAGTAAAATGTGGGGTCCAACACGCATCAGATTAGAGTAGATTAGAGTCCCTGTAAACTATGTGAAGTTCTTGATTTCTCTCTCCAAAAGAAAGATTGAGAAAAAAATGAGAGACTCAAACATTTATAGAAATATAGAAGACGATAGTTGATGTGAGACGCCATAAACCATAGTTGATGTGAGACTAACAAAACCCAAGCAAGTTATAATCGATATATAAATTTCACTAATTTTTGGGAACTAGGTTTAATGTACTTACCAGCAACAAGCATGAGTTTACTACTCCGACCATGTCGCTTAACGTAACAAGCCTTGCCATATGCTTCCTCGCCATCCTTTAGGCAAGCTATATATCGAAGACCAAAAGATTAGGATAAACTATAAGCAAACACTATATGATGTAGTTTCCTTTTTCGCTTAATGGGCTTAACATAAATGACATTTAATTTAGTAAGCTATATATGAACAAAAAACAATTTTATAAAGAAAGTCATAGAACATAACAAATAACAATTAGTCGAGAAAGCTTGGTGGCTAGCCGAAAAAATGAGCTTTTTACCTTATAATCTAGCTTCTTAATATGGATCATCAAAAAACTAATTTAAAAGTTAGTTTATAAACTATTTTAAATTACAATAAATCAACTTATAATCTAGCTTATTTGAGAACCTAAGCCCAAAGTTTTTCAAATTTCCCCACTTATTTTTTATCTTCCATTTCTTTTAAGTGTGCTATATATGTACCTAGACAATATTTTATCCGTGCCTATTTCTCTAAGTGTGCTATGTACCTAGACAATATTCTATCTGTGCCTAGAACTTTGCATAGTAATAAATAAATAAATAATTTGAAGAAACAACACCAAAACTCACATTTCAAGCAACCCATTCCCTTAGCGTATCCATCACCTACAAATCCATCAACGCATTTGCACCTCATACCCAAGTTCACAGAGGAAACATTCACAGTTCGAGCATTCAAATCACAGACTCCTTGAATCAAATTGCTTGGGATCGCCCATTCTAACTTAATACCATGTTTTATATCATCACTCTTAGAACTCGATCCAACCCAACTAGCAAACCCCTTGCATCCAAACTCCAAAAACACCGAAAACCCATCACCTACATGCCAAAGACCACTACGATCATCAGAGAGAGGGTAACAACATCCGCTACTTGTGAAGGTGGTGGTGGTGTTGGAATCATGGCAACCACCGCAATCACTCCTGCACAAAGAAGAATCCCCACACCCATACAAACCAACCACATTATCACTTGATATACCGAAATAATCATTCGCCTGAAACCGAAACGATCTTAGATCATAATACCGTCGACACAAAGAAGAATAACTAACGGTATCATTAGGAAAATCCACTAATATGCCACCACCATCAGGGAAGAAATGAAGAACTTGGTATCTGTATGATCCAATGGTCAAGAACAGCGAGGTTGAATTAAAGCAAGAAAGATGGAAGGCGTCTGAAAGTAACTGCCCGCAATCAGAGGCGTTGTTTAGGTGAAACGGGTAGGGTATGGAGTCAAAGCTGCCACATTTTTCAGGCGGGCAGCCATGGCTGCTGACTGCAACTGGCGACGATGTCCAGTTTGCCTCTGCAAAGGGAAGCAGCAGCAGTAACAAGACGATAATCATAGTGTTGAAGAAGCAGAAGATCAGGCATCTTATAAATATATGCATACGTAAATACGTAGTATATATATAAATACACTAGCAAGTGGTAAATAAAGCTGTGAATTACAGGGTTTGAGGAAATCTTATGCATGGATATCGAAGGATGGTGCATATTGGGAGGAGGGAGGGTTCTTGGAAACAAGGGAAGTGGCGACAGTTGGTCTTTAGAATGGGGTACCACCTTGCATCGGTGATAGGGTTTCAGCGTCATGTGAGCGTGGACGACACATTTACTCATAAACCCACGTATATAATTATCGGATTTGAAGCTTTAACCTTCGAGATTCGGTTTTCTTTCAGAATTTCGGAATGTTATGATTTCTTTAACTTATCATGGGTACGACGGGTGTGAACAAATAGACCATTGCATTTATTCATGGAATTATTTTTTATCTTTAATAATCTTTGATCAACACAGTTACAGATAAATGTGCTATACATTATTAGATTCAAAATTATATGAAAAACATGTCAATTATTTGGGGACAAATAACTGATTTGCGTTTAAAAGATGGAAAGATAATTGGGAAAATTAATGAGACTCCTCATGGGGTTTTTTAATAAACAAAAGAGTAAATTACAGTTTTGGTCCTTGTGGTTTGCATATTTTTTCAGTTTTAGTCTAAGTTTTTTATTTTAACGGTTTTGGTCCCTATGATTGGCATTTTATTGCCCGCTGTCATGGGGTTTTTTAATAAAGAAAACAGAAATTACAGTTTTGGTCCCTGTGGTTTGCATATTGTTCAGTTTTAGTCCAAGTTTTTTATTTTCACGGTTTGGGTCCCTATGCTTGGCATTTTATTGCACTTTTGGTCCCTCGGACCGTTACCGTTTGTTTATTCTGTTAGGTGTAGATGAAATGACTAAATTACCCTTGTTTTGTCTTTTTTGATTTAAAATTTTCTAGTTTTTCATAGTTATTATGAAACCACCAACAAAATTGTATGCATTATTTCCAACTTGAAGAACTTCAATTTAGGGGCCGTTTGATGTGCTTATAAAAACTCCTTATTAACTTATTGGCTTTTTGAAAAAGTCATAAGTCATAAGTAAGGGCCTCCTTACTTATAAAAACTGCTTATTTACCTTTGGTAAGGGCAAATAAGCAGTTTTTAATAAGTAAGGAGGGTCTTACTTATGACTTATGAATTTTCCAAAAATCTAATAAACCAATAAACAGTTTTATAAGCACATCCAAACGGACCCTTAGATTATACCTGGATCTTTATGACCAGAATAATTCTGGAATCAAATTGAAGTGGTTCCATCTTCAAGAAATACTAGGGCTTCAACAAAAGCTTGCTCATCGTTATGGTTACTCCAACCTGATGACAGTGAGTAAACTAGGGTTCCTTCTACTGATACATCAAACAGAGGTTCGTTGTCAAAAGTGGGATTTGTAACGAATTTGAAAAAGACTCTTGCTGAATAGTAGGCGTCGGGTACTATATCTATGTGGTAACAATTTTCAAGACCCACTGATAATGGAAAATAGTGAAGCGTGGTAAGAGGAGGCGTGATAAAAATTGGACGAGTTGCGTAGCGAGTATCCCTTCACCGAGTTTTGGCAATTTGATTACCAGTCAATAAATGTTTGGTTGGAAGTTGAAACTACCCAGACTTTACAATCTCACGATCTTCAAATTCTGATAAATTCCCAATTTTTTTATTCACATCAGATGCAACTGAGTTTTGGCATAAAAAGCCAAAAGAAATCAATACAATTACTAAGAATTGGAATGAAACAGATTGACCTAGCGAAATTAGCATACAAGCAAGTAGCGAGAAGTTAGTGATTAATGACATAGTACATCAAAGAAGAAAATCTTATCAATGAAAACCTTGGTAAGAAGGTGTGAAAGCTGCAAGCAAAACGAGGATCTAAACTAGAAACAACAAAACCTAAATCTGTTTCAAAGAGTGTTCTGTGGAGACCTTACCAAATGGCCTTAGAGATTTAACCATGATGTAGAGACCAAAGAATTGAGTTCCTTTCACATTCTCCCGGTTACCACCAATCGGCGCCGGAAAACTAGCCGGCAAACTCACAGAATACGCAAATTGCTTAAGACCAAAGAATCGAGTTCCTGTGTGTTTGAGAGAGAGAGAGAGAGAGAGAGGTGTTTTAATTTTTAAGAGAATTACAGTTTTGGTCCCTAATGGTACTTTTCTCAATTATAAATATTTAACGAAGCTAAACAAACAGTAACGGTTCGAGGGTTCAAAAGTGTAGTAAAATGCCAAGCACAGGGACCAAAACTATAATTTACTCTAAAGAAAATAAGAGGGGTGGAAAGGGTATGGAAAGAAATGGAAGCTGTGTTCTTAAATGGAAGATAAAGAAAAGAATGAATATTTTTATATTTTAGCCATTTATTTAAGAGAAAAGATAATTATTACACAAGTAGAAATATAAGGATCTATTTGATATACCATAATGGAATAACAAATGAATGGAATATTGAAATGGAGGAGGCAATGGACTGCATTATTATAATTTCATTGTCATATTTGGTTGGTCTATTGAAATTGAATGAATCATTCATCCAAGTTGTTTGGTAAGCATGAATACACGAAGGAATGAAATAATATTGATGCAAAATGACTTAAATACCTAAAATACCTCTAACGCAAAATACATCAAATCTATAAAATTTCACAATTTTATCTAATTAAAAGTTATAAATAATATAAACTATGAAAAAAACTATATTTACCAAAATAAAATAGAGTATCAATTATTTATCTCGGTAAAAATATGAATAAACCGAATAACTTTATAAAAATATGTCAATGTCATCTCAAGTTAAACAAAAGCATACAACGAGTTTATTTATTGTTTCAAAAAAAAAAAACTAGCAATTCATCACATTAAACCTCAAGCAGCATCGTCAAGAACATTCTTAATACATCCAAGTTTGTGGTTTTCATCAACCTTAAAGAAGACGACTATCAACGTCTCATTCTTTGCTAGCTTACATATGGCCTTGTCACACTCACGGATAGTCAAACCCTTAACTTTGTAAATATCCTCAAAAAGCTTGTCATGAAGTTCCTCTCTATTGCTCTCCGTTCTAAAAACTCTTTTGAATGTATTTGTAGCCCCCAAATCTCTACACCAATTATTTATGACGACTCTTTCAAGTTGTTCATTAGAGGATACCAAATGTTACGATTTTTTCCCTTTCGTTGCACACTTGATTCTTCTCTAGAAGAAGCATATGAAGGTCTGTTTAGTGGCTGCTCAACATCTATACCGTCTAATCCATCTCCAGTTGCTTGTGTTAGATCGACATGCTATTCTTCTTCTTCTTCTTCTCTATTTATCTCAGATATAATATTAGCAGCTATTTGAGCATCTCTTCCATTTTCCTGATCCTTTCCAAACACAAGAGAATGTGAAATGGAAACTAGTTTCAAAAATGCATTTTCTAGCTTTTCAACATATCATGTGCATTCTTATTTTGTGCGTTGTGCCTTGGGCATAAACTATGTACTCATTTCTTTATGAATTGTGTTTTATTATACTCGTTAGTGCTGAAAAAGTCACCCAAGCTATTTCCAGGTGCCAGAAACTTCCAAATTGCAAAATCATAATTCATTCACCGACCAAATTGCTTATAAATTTCATCATTCTTTTGGCACCCAATTTGATTCCTGTGTGAAATGGTTATAATAATATGTACTTGACTAGTCAGCTTCTATGCAATGTTGTATTATTTGAGATCGATTCCGAATCATAGTTAGTCGTGAACCCTTGAGTAAAGGAGGAGAAATAGATTTTAGTTGACTTCTCCCAAAGACTATAATTAATCAATTTTTTTCATAAAAAGGGTAATACCGCCCTGTACAACGGGGGGTCAACAGCTCCTGCTTTGGCTTTACGTGTGTTGGACCTTGTTGCACGTTCAATTGTTGGTGGATCTTTAGATGCAACAACGATAATCGTATTATCACCTAGATTGATATAAAATAGTAAAACAATCATTTTGATGGTTAAACACTGATTTGCAGTGCCATTATTTGATGATTTACAATGTAGCGAACTAGTTTCATTTATGTGTTTATTTGTTAAAAAGTAAGAATGAAAAATGTATTAATTATCAATGATTAAAACTCCAACAATAAATAAATGTACATTTTTGTTTATTAATGAAACCATTTTGCTACATTTAATCATTTGCATAAATAGAAAAAATGTATTTATTGAGTTACCTTTGGTTCTTTTGGATTTGCGTGATGGATTTGGTTTTGTGTGTGATGGTTTCTCATATCGTTTATTAGATCCAATTTCAGATTGAATATTTGTAGGTCCTTCCATCGGGACATACATATTTGCAACAACACCTTGATTAATATAAGTAGAACTAAAATACTTCTTAATTAACATATAATATAAATAATTTTTACCTGTGATTTTTTGGAAAGAGACGAAGATATTGAAGATTTGGTATGTCGGATTTATGTACTTGAATGTTGGAAAGATTCTGTAGATGCTGATGAAACAACATCGATATCAACTAGAACAGGATTCGATTCTTCATTGGTAAATTTGCTAAAAGCGATTTTCTTTAAAATCCTCACTTTTTGTCTAACTGTGATAACAAAATACTAATAAGTGTTAACAAATATTAATAACTATTAGCAAATGTTACTAATTGAATAATATACATATCTTAATCATTAATGATTGTTACATGTTAACTGTATGTGATTAACACATATCAGTTTCATTTTAACAATACTAATGAACCTCAACACATGTTAACAATCTATGATCATTTAATAGATTATGATTAGTATGAACCCACATGTCAATTTCGTTTTAAATGACACCTATAAACATCGTAACATGTAATCATAGATGATTATAATACAAAAACACAACTGAACTTGAACCAAACATGAGAGTGTCCATTGAATTAAATATTATCATTGTAAAAAAAAATATAAACACCATGTACACATTTGTATTTCATTTTATATTTATAATCCTTTTGTTACTCGGATGATAATCAACAAAAAAGTAAGATGATTTCTGTGAGGACTTTCATCGAACACCTGGTGTTCATAAAAGTGTTGATGTTATTGCTACATAAAACCAATAATACTTTCAATGGTTGTTTGTAAATCTCATATTTTAGTTAAATCAATATCACGGATGACCAAACATCATAAATAAAATCGAAAAAATGATAACTTGCTAAGGAACCCAAAAACGAGTATACGCACTGATGATTATGAACATTGATAAGAATCACTAACCTCTAGATGTAGGGTTGATGTTCGGAGCTGCATTGCCTTCTTCATTCTACATCCGAACTACACAGGTTAGTTCTTGAAGATGATTGCAATTTTTCGAACAAACTAGGGTTTCTTTTGTGAAGATAATGGGATTCACAAATCGTTGAATATGGTGTATACGATATCTCTATGTGATAGATGTGGAATTTGGAAGATTATCGTATCTATTGAATTGCTAATTAATTGGAAGAGATTCATCAAATAGCTAAATTGAAGGAATCAAGTTGAAAATGGAATTAAGATTACACCCCTTACCGGATTTTATTACGTGTATTTGTTGATTTCATAATTAATTAATAAAATAAGTACCAAATTAAACTCAATCATAGATCTTGAAAAATAAAGGGTCTAGATTCCTTATCATGTTCTCAACATTTTCACCCTTCTCATATATATATATATATATATATATATATATATATATATATATATATATATATATATATATATATATATATATATATATAGGGTCCCGTTCCGGTGAGGACTCTTTTTTCGGTGAGGACTCGTAAGGACACCTTAAAAAAATTTAAAAAAAATACAAATCATAAAATCAAGAATAGTACTATATCATGATCCAAAAAAATTTGGAAAAAAAAATTTGGATCATGGAGAAACAGTAATGATACACAAAAATTTTTATTTTGTGGATCATTGTTTCATTATAAAAAAAAATAATGATCCACAAGTTTTTTTTCGAATTTTTTTTTTCTCCAACATAGTACTATGATCCATTTTATTACTTATATTTTTGTTTTATTTTTTTTCAATTTTTTTAAGGTGTCCTCACGAGTCCTCACTTTAAGAAGTGTCCTCACCGGATCGCTTATCTATATATATATATATATATATATATATATATATATATATATATATATAGGGTTGGGTTCAATAGAGAACTAATTTAAATCAAGGAACCAAGGAACCAATCGTGTGGTCGTAATGCAAAAGATCGACGGCCAAAAAAAAGGATGCACATTTACTAGTTAGACGCAAATGTAGATGATTATAGCAAAAAACCCACTTCATTTTTTATGTTTTTATAATTTTTAAGCTTATTCTTTTTTCGAAAAAAAAAAACTAAAAATACCAAAATTCATAATTTTTCATCCTCTATAAATAGACATCCATATTTATATACAAATTTTTTTGTTTTTTTATACTTTAAGTTCGTCCTGGTTCACCATGCGAATCTGAACTGAACTGTATTGTTTTAGATATATTCATTTACATATAAATGACAATTCTATTCGATTTATTCAATAATTTTTGACCAATCACATGTGAAATTTTAGGAAGTCATTTTGAATTTCAGTTAATTCAATTGTATATGACATCAAAAAGTTGAAATAGTAAAAATATAAGTGATTTTTCTTAAATTCACATCTGAATCTAAGAATGTTTTTAAAATTTACATGAGTTGTTATTGAATGATTTACAATTGTTGAAAAAATTGAATTCAATGACTATTTACATGTGAATTATCTTCCATACAAATTTAGTACAGTTTATATTTACATTGTGAATTTTAATTGTTTTTTGTTTTAGACATGTTAATTCACATATAAATGGTAATTGTACCTGACTTTTTCAACAAATATTTATCATCCACATGTGAATTTTAAGCAAATTAATTTGTGAATCTAAATTAATTCATTTGTGTATGATCAAAATGTTAAAAATAGTGTGTATCTAGTTTTAGATATATTAATTCACATATAAATGATAATTGTATCCCATTTTTTCCGCAATTTTTTGTTCATTCGTGTGTAATTTTAAGTAAATTAAGTTATGAGTCTTAGTTAATTCAATTGTATATTATCAAAATATTGAAATTGTAAAGAATATAAACGAATTTACTTAAATTCAATATGAAATTTTAGTGAGATTCACGTCTGAATCTAAAAGTTTATTTAAATTCACATAAGTTGTTATTGAATGATCAATGATTGTTGAAAAAAATAATTTCAAGGATCATTCACATGTGAATAATATTCTATAAAACTTGTTATAGTTCAGATTCACATTGATTAAGTGTTGTGAATCTGAACAAGATTTTTGAATATTTTTTTTGTTTTTACTATATTGATATGGATGTCTATTGAAAGAGAATAAAAAATTATGAATTTTGATATATTCGATTTTTTATTTCGATAAAAAATAAGCTCTAAAAATAAAAAATAAATAAATAACGAAGTGGGTTTTTTGGAATTATCCGCTACATGCGCGTTCAATTAAGAAATTTACAACCTTATCTTCGGCCGTCATCATTTGAATTCCGACGCTCACGATTGGTTCATTGGTTCCTTGTTTTATTTTGGTTCTCTATTGAACTTTTATATATATATATATATATATATATATATATATATATATATATATATATATATATATATATATATATATATATATATATATATATATATATATATATATATATATATATATATATATATATATATATATATATATATATATGTAAGACCCATTCCGCCGAGTCGCGGCCCGAAGGAATCCGCGGCGCGGCTTTTGGAAGAATCTAGAATCGCGTAGGATTTGTACGCGCGACGCGGTTCTAAAGAATCCGCGGCGCGGTGCGCCGCAGTCATGAAAAACTCTAATTCGGATTTAAACGCCTATAAAAAGGACCCCAGCCCTAGGGTTCGTGTTTTTGGAGAGTTTCTAGAGTAGATGTGTCTGGTTTCGGCAGATACTCTTTGGTCTCGAGGTGTTGAAGGTTTTGGGAGATTAGAAGAAGGAGATCTACGCGGGAGAAGGTTTAGAACGGATCGTGGGCATCACTCCGTCCTTCAGAAGTAAGGTAAGAAGATTTACTCTTCTGACTTTCCTTATTATCCCGTCATATGGTGTTACCAGTTGGTTTGTAGCTTTAGACGATTTGTAGCCCTTAGGGTTTGGACCAAGGACATGCATGGACTTGCATGTCCATAAGGAAGTGACCTTAGGTTAGTTCCTGATCCCAGGAAGGGTGTAGAAAGGAACCCTAGCCGATTGATGTACTGTTAATCGCTGAAAAACATTTTGGAATGTTACGAGCCGCGACGCGGACTGGCTATGTCAGCGGCGCGGACTCGGCTGAAACCCCGTAATTATTTCGATGATAGCCGCGGCGCGTAGGATGAGGTGCCACGCCGCGGCGAGCGACTGTTTGACCAGGGACTTAGTTTTGACCACGGTTTGATGGCAAATAGTGAGTCTAACCTTTAGACAGGTCTGTAAGAGCCTAGTCAGTAATTGATATGTTGTGTGTGTGTGGGATTTAGGTGTGTGGTCGAGCTAAGTGGGGATATTAGAGAATATCTGTGCGGTTTCGAATCAGGTGAGTATCCTCACCTTACTATATGATGTTGCATGTTAGGCATCTTGTGTGTTATTTACAGTTATATGATTGGCTCTATATCTGTGGTTATTTGTTGTTGGGCTCAGTACTGATGCGTGTCCCCTCGTAGCTGTTGTATGGCGAGTTGGACTAAGCCTTGTCCCATAGCTGTTGTATGATGGGCTGGGCCATAACCGGGAACCCATAGCTGTTGTATGATGGGTAGAACCTTCCCGTGTCCATAGCTGTTGTATGATGGACGCCCGTAGCTGTTGTATGGCGGGTAGGGTCGGGTCGTTCTCGAGGACGGGTTGTTTAATGTGTGGGCATGTATGGTAGTTTGTGGACTCACTAAGCTTTAAGCTTACCCGTTGATTTATAACATTTCAAGTAATTCAAAGGACAAGGGAAAGGGCAAGGCTTGACGGCAGCGCGTCGCATTCAAAAGATTAATGTCAATGAACTATATTAGCAATTTCAAATGTTTCCGCTGTTAAATTTAAGGATTATGTTGAACAGTTTTATGTTTCGGAATAAATGTTTTATTGAAACCGTGGTAATAAATGATTTTTAAAATTTTTGAAATTTGGGGCGTTACAAATTGGTATCAGAGCCTTGGTTTGAGGGATTTGGATGAACTGTATTGGGAATCCAAACTCAAACTTAGGACTGAGCGATTTTGTTAAGAAAATATTTTTGGAAGGTTAAATTAAAGTAAAAGAAGATGCGATGCGAACCGTCAGCCGAGCTCAAGTAAGTTTTGTGATTCCCAATTACCCATGCCAAGTTTGTGTTATGTGATAAAATGTATTGTGCTAGGATGTAAAGCTGCCTGGATAATATACTCTGTAGACTGTTTGTGCCTTATGTGCTGCTTTGGAATTTTACGCTACTGTCGTTAGGTTGCTTAGTGAATGCTGGTAGGTTATATACAATTAGGGTAAGATAGCCTAAGAATTCTTGGTCTGGCTTTACTGGCTGTTCCTTGTTTGGTTGTGACTTTAGGGTAGATCAGTTATTCAAACGTCTATCTTATTCCTGATTGTGTAAGGCTGTGCGTCCGTGAGGTGACTCGACGACATTAGCAATAGTTCTCTTAGGCACGTGTGAGATGGAGAGTTAGATCAAAAGATTAGGCACCACGGTGCATGACCACATGATTTAAAGGAAATGGTTTAGTGTGAGTGACGTTTTAGGAGGATGGTTGACGAACTTGGAACAAGGGCGAATAGGTGTGGAAGGTAGTACCAGGCCAGTATTACCAAAAGCACAGGATTCACGCTTGAGTCAAGAGTAGTCAAACAAAGTCCTAAAAAGTCAAGTAGTTGGATAGATAGGAGTGACCCGAGTATTGATATTAGAAACTGTTGCGCATTTCAGAATGGCAGTCACTCGAAGTAACGGTGGACCAGATGCGGGTACCTCGAGTGGGGGAGGACCGACTGATGAGAATCTCCGTAACCTGATAGCGGAGGAGGTTTCGCGGGAAGTGTTGGCTGCGATACCTCAGTTCTTTGGTACGATTAAGGCTGAGCTATGGGCAATGCTCGAGGAACGACTGGCTACTCAGGGCACGTCACGTGCGAGGGATGCAAGTTATAAGGACTTTTTGGCTTGTTCGCCTCCGATGTTCGATGGGGGCAGGGATCCAATTGTTAGCATGCGGTGGATTTCCGCAGTGGAGGGTGCTTTCCGCACATGTTCCTGTCATGAGAACTCCAAGGTAACGTTTGCGGCGAACCTTTTAAGAGAGGGTGCGAAAGATTGGTGGGAGATACGAACGAAAGATCTCACTCCTGCTCAGTTGGATGCCATTACATGGCCGCAGTTTAAGGAACAGTTCAAATTGGAGTATGTTCCACAGGTGGAAATGGAACGTTTGGCGCAGGAGTACCTAAATCTGACCCAGACTACTGAGACGGTGACGGAAATCACCAAGAAGTTTAATGAACGGGCACTCTTCTGTCCAGAGTTTGCGGCAACCGAGCGCATGAGGATGACCCGATACTTGGCAATGCTTCGCACAGACATTCGGGAATTTGTGTCTGCTGCTAGGCACCAAACTCTTACTGATATGATAGCGGCCGCTCGGGCCCGAGAGTTGGAACTGGAAACCCAACAAAAGCAGAAGCGTCCGGCGCCTGCTCAGACTCAGCAGGTGTCGAAGAAATTTCGAGGGGCAGATCAGGGAAAGCAAGGGCAAAGGAGCCAGGGTAAGTGTGGTAAATGTGGAAGGAATCATGAGGGGCGTTGCTGGGTGCTAATATGTCATAATTGTGGAAAGGAGGGCCACTATGCTAAAGATTGTCGGCAAGAGGTCAAGATTTGTTTTAATTGTAACCAAGTGGGCCACTTCAAGGCCCAATGTCCCCGTCTGACTCAGGGAGTGGTTCAGAATCCGGCACCCACTACACTCCGGATTACCGATGGTAGGCAGGGGAAAGGGGAAGCCCCTAAGACCAAGGGTCGAGCATTCTTCATGACCGCCGAGGAGGCACAGGATGCGCCCGACGTCGTCACGGGTACTCTTTCTTTACTTGCCTCGTGTTTGTGGTGTGTGTAATTAAAATTTCTGTTATGCTTTGATTAGGAACATTCTTAGTCAACTCTATGCCTACCTTTGCACTATTTGATTCGGGTGCTAGTCATTCTTTTGTGTCTGCCGCGTTGGGAAAGAGTTTCGGTATTGCTTTAGGAACTCTTCATCAGCCGTTAGAAGTGGAAATCGCGGATGATAAAACCGTGCAAGCGACTAGTGTTTATCGGGGATGCGAAGTCGTGATTCAAGGAATAAAGTTTTCGATCGATCTCATCCCTATACCGTTGAGTGACTCCCGAGTCATCATCGGTATGGATTGGATGGGTCAGCACGAATCATGGATCGATTGTAAGAACAAGCGAGTGTGGATTCACACCCCAAGTGGGGGAGAGCTGGTTGTGCAGGGCGAGAGAAAGAATCGAGGTGCAGTTTTCTGTTCAGCTGCTAGGGCACGCAGACATTTTCAGCATGGAGGTTCGGGATTTGTGGCTTATGTTGTAGACACACGAGAAAGGAAGCCACAGCAGAAAGCAGGTGATATACCAGTGGTTCGGGATTTTCCTGATGTTTTTCCCGAGGACCTGCCTGGCGTGCCGCCAGAGAGACGGGTGGAATTTAAGATCGACTTAACTCCCGGTGCAGCTCCAATAGCCAAAGCACCGTATCGTCTTGCGCCTCCGGAGATGCTGGAGTTGTCTATTCAACTTCGAGAATTATTAGATAAGGGATTTATTCGACCCAGTTGCTCGCCATGGGGAGCGCCTATTTTGTTTGTTAAGAAGAAGGATGGTTCCAACAGGATGTGCATAGATTATCGTGAGTTGAATAAGCTTACGGTGAATAATCGATATCCATTGCCTCGCATCGACGACTTATTCGACCAACTGCAGGGCGCTTCGTGGTTTTCAAAAATTGATTTGCGGTGAGTTACCATCAAATGCGAGTTCGGGAGGAAGACATCCCGAAAACGGCTTTTCGAACGAGGTACAGCCACTTCGAGTTTGTAGTAATGCCGTTTGGACTGACCAATGCACCTGCAGCTTTTATGGACTTAATGAATCGGGTGTGTCGACCGATGTTGGATCGGTCAGTTATAGTTTTCATTGACGACATCTTAGTCTACTCTCGGAGTAGGGAACAACATGAACAACACTTAAAGGAAGTATTAGAGACCTTAAGGAAGGAGAAGCTTTATGCAAAATTATCCAAGTGTGACTTTTGGCTACGGGAGGTTCAGTTTTTGGGTCACATTGTAAATGAGCAAGGAATCATGGTAGACCCGGCTAAGGTGGAGGCCGTGATGCGGTGGGAGGTTCCGAAGACTCCCTCGGAGATTAGAAGTTTCTTGGGTCTGGCTGGTTATTATCGTCGTTTCATCCAAGACTTCTCAAAGGTTGCAGTACCTTTGACCCGACTAACTAAGAAAAATGCTGCTTTTCGGTGGGGTGAGGAGCAGCAGCAGGCTTTTGAGACTTTGCGGCGGAAATTGTGTGAAGCTCCGGTTTTGACTTTGCCTGAGGGCATGGAGGATATGGTAGTTTATTGCGATGCATCAATCTCGGGATTGGGGGCAGTCTTGATGCAACGAGGCAGGGTGATTGCTTACGCCTCGCGACAGTTGAAGCCCCATGAAACTAACTACCCTACTCATGATTTGGAATTGGGAGCGGTGGTCTTCGCTCTCAAGATTTGGAGACACTATTTGTATGGAGTGAAGTGCACCATCTTCACGGACCACAAGAGTTTGAAGTACCTGATGGATCAGGCAAACCTCAATATGAGACAGAGAAGATGGTTGGATGTATTAAAAGACTATGATTGTGAGATACACTACCACCCTGGAAAGGCCAATGTGGTAGCGGATGCGTTAAGTCGTAAGGCTTCGAGTGCACCCCTTCGGGGCGTTTGTCTAAGGATGACAATTGTGACACCGCTGCTTGAGCTGATTAGGAAAGCCCAGGTGGAAGCAAGCAAGAGCGAGAATCAGAAAAGTGAGAGGATTGTGGGTCAGTTGGCAGCTATGGTCAAAGATAGTAGGGATTTGTTGACTTGTCACGAGAGGATTTGGGTACCGAAGCTGGGCGAGGTTCGTTAAACCCTATTGGAGGAGGCACATAAATCCAGGTTCTCTATCCACCCTGGAGCGACTAAAATGTATAGGGATCTGCGTGAATATTATTGGTGGCCAGGTATGAAGAGGGAAGTAGCTGAGTTTGTCGAAAGATGCATGACCTGTCGTAGGGTCAAGGCCGAGCACCAACGGCCTCATGGTAGATTGCAGCCCCTTGAGATCCCAGAATGGAAATGGGAGCATATCACAATGGATTTCATCACGAAGTTGCCAAGAACCCCTAGACATATGGACACTATTTGGGTTATCGTGGATAGGTTGACCAAAAGTGCTCATTTCCTCCCCATCCAAGAGACTTACTCTGCAAAGGAATTGGCTAAGGTCTTCACAGATGAGATTATCTCTCGGCATGGTATACCGGTCTCGGTGATATCCGACCGGGATGTCCGATTTACGTCTAGGTTTTGGAAGAAGTTTCATGAGGAATTAGGCACTCGCCTTCATTTCAGCACAGCATATCATCCTCAGACGGATGGGCAGAGTGAAAGGACGATTCAAACGCTGGAAGATATGCTCAGGGCATGCGTCATCGATTTTGGCGGGAGTTGGGATTCCCATCTCCCTTTAGCTGAGTTTTCTTACAATAACAGTTATCATGCGAGCATTGGCAGAGCTCTCTTTGAAATGTTGTATGGAAGAAAATGTCGGACACCTATTTGCTGGGGTGAGGTTGGCCAGCAAGTATTGGGAAGTACAGAGGTGGTGCTCAAGACAACTGAGTTAATTCAGAAGGTTCGGGAGAGATTGTTAACCGCTCAAAGCCGACAGAAAAGTTATGCGGATAGGCGACGGTCCGATCTCGAGTTTCAAGTTGGGGATTATGTTCTTCTTAAGGTGTCACCTTGGAAAGGAGTTATTCGTTTTAGGAAGCGAGGAAAGCTTGGCCCTAGGTACATTGTACCATATCGAATTGTTGCCCGTGTAGGTGAGGTAGCTTACCGGTTGGAGCTACCTGAACAGCTTAGTCAGATTCACGACACGTTTCACGTTTCGCAGCTCAGAAAGTGCGTGACTAAGGAATCCACAATAGTACCTTTGGAGGATATTCAATTAGATGAACGTCTAAATTATGTGGAGCGACCAATTGCCATCATTGAAAAGAAGATAAAGACTTTGCGGAATAAAACAATAGGATTAGTGAAGGTTCAGTGGCAGCATCGAAAAGGGTCCGAATGGACTTGGGAACCGGAAGAGGAAATGCGGAGGCATTATCCAGAATTATTTACCGGCACGGATTTCGGGGACGAAATCCAGTTAAGTGGGGGAGAATTGTAAGACCCGTTCCGCCGAGTCGCGGCCCGAAGGAATCCGCGGCGCGGCTTTTGGAAGAATCTAGAATCGCGTAGGATTTGTACGCGCGACGCGGTTCTAAAGAATCCGCGGCGCGGTGCGCCGCAGTCATGAAAAACCCTAATTCGGATTTAAACGCCTATAAAAAGGACCCCAGCCCTAGGGTTCGTGTTTTTGGAGAGTTTCTAGAGTAGAGGTGTCTGGTTTCGGCAGATACTCTTTGGTCTCGAGGTGTTGAAGGTTTTGGGAGATTAGAAGAAGGAGATCTACGCGGGAGAAGGTTTAGAACGGATCGTGGGCATCACTCCGTCCTTCAGAAGTAAGGTAAGAAGATTTACTCTTCTGACTTTCCTTATTATCCCGTCATATGGTGTTACCAGTTGGTTTGTAGCTTTAGACGATTTGTAGCCCTTAGGGTTTGGACCAAGGACATGCATGGACTTGCATGTCCATAAGGAAGTGACCTTAGGTTAGTTCCTGATCCCAGGAAGGGTGTAGAAAGGAACCCTAGCCGATTGATGTACTGTTAATCGCTGAAAAACATTTTGGAATGTTACGAGCCGCGACGCGGACTGGCTATGTCAGCGGCGCGGACTCGGCTGAAACCCCGTAATTATTTCGATGATAGCCGCGGCGCGTAGGATGAGGTGCCACGCCGCGGCGAGCGACTGTTTGACCATGGACTTAGTTTTGACCACGGTTTGATGGCAAATAGTGAGTCTAACCTTTAGACAGGTCTGTAAGAGCCTAGTCAGTAATTGATATGTTGTGTGTGTGTGGGATTTAGGTGTGTGGTCGAGCTAAGTGGGGATATTAGAGAATATCTGTGCGGTTTCGAATCAGGTGAGTATCCTCACCTTACTATATGATGTTGCATGTTAGGCATCTTGTGTGTTATTTACAGTTATATGATTGGCTCTATATCTGTGGTTATTTGTTGTTGGGCTCAGTACTGATGCGTGTCCCCTCGTAGCTGTTGTATGGCAAGTTGGACTAAGCCTTGTCCCATAGCTGTTGTATGATGGGCTGGGCCATAACCGGGAACCCATAGCTGTTGTATGATGGGTAGAACCTTCCCGTGTCCATAGCTGTTGTATGATGGACGCCCGTAGCTGTTGTATGGCGGGTAGGGTCGGGTCGTTCTCGAGGACGGGTTGTTTAATGTGTGGGCATGTATGGTAGTTTGTGGACTCACTAAGCTTTAAGCTTACCCGTTGATTTATAACATTTCAGGTAATTCAAAGGACAAGGGAAAGGGCAAGGCTTGACGGCAGCGCGTCGCATTCAAAATATTAATGTCAATGAACTATATTAGCAATTTCAAATGTTTCCGCTGTTAAATTTAAGGATTATGTTGAACAGTTTTATGTTTCGGAATAAATGTTTTATTGAAATCGTGGTAATAAATGATTTTTAAAATTTTTGAAATTTGGGGCGTTACAATATATATATATATATATATATATATATATATATATATATATATATATATATATATATATATATATATATATATATATATATATATATATATATATAGGGTAAAGTTCAATTGAGAACCTAAAAAAGCCTAGAAACCTACGAACCCATTTTATGAACCTTTTTTTTCTACACAATATTTTTCAAAAAAAAATATACCAAAATTTTTGTTATGATGCGTCTAGAAGATTTCAAAAAAAAATTCAAAAAAAAATCATTTTTTAAATTTTTTTTTCATTTGAGTTTAGGGTTTAGAGTTTAGGGTTTAGGGTTTAGGTTTAGGGTTTAGGTTTAGGGTTTAGGGTTTAGGGTTTAGGGTTTAGAAATCTCTTAAACGCTTTAAATAAAAAATTGGATGAAAAAAAAATCGTTTATTATTATTTTTTTCATATGGGTTTAGGGTTTAGGGTTTAGGTTTAGGGTTTAGGGTTTAGGTTTAGGGTTTAGGGTTTAGGGTTTAGGGTTTAAGTTTAGGGTTTAGGGTTTAGGGTTTAAGGTTTAGAAATCTCTTAGACGCTTTAAATAAAAAAATTGGATGCAATTTTTTTTGAAAAATATTGTGTATAAAAAAAGTTCCTAGGTTCCTAGGGTTTTTTAGGTTCTCTCATGATCTCGACCCTATATATAAATATATATATATATATATATATATATATATATATATATATATATATATATATATATATATATATATATATATATATATATATATATATATATATATATATATATTACGCCAGTGCTTGTGGCCTCCGTGCTAGCCGGTTTAGTGTGTACCCGGGGCTGGTTTCCCCCCAGTCAGTTGCCTGCAGGACGTCACTTACGGGGTGGGGGTGTGCTTGCAACGAGGTTTGCTGGTTACGCGTGTGGGTCTAGTCTCTGTGCAGTCTCCTTGGAGAAGGGTTGGCGAACGAAGAACTGTTAGTTAGCCTAATATACTTAGCGTAGCTGTAGTATATTACGACTCATGTAACTGGATTTATCGTTAACTTGCAATATATATATATATATATATATATATATATATATATATATATATATATATATATATATATATATATATATATATATATAATTGAGAACTCTTAAAAGGTTGAGAGCGCGATGATAGATCTCAACCATCTAAATTTTCATATTTGTGGCTAAGATCGATATGCCAATTATGTAAAATTCGGAACTAAGGTAACGAAGTTGTAAATTCAAAATGTGTTTCAAGGGTATTATGGGACTTCAATTATTTGGATTCCTAAAAAATAGCATTTTTATATGGAATTCTCTCAATTACTCTTAAATTATGTTTTCTTCTCTCTTTCTTCTCCCAACGTACATGCACCAAATTTCTCCCATAATAAAACCCTTTGCACACCCTTTGCACCCTTCATCGTCATTGCTCACAGCCGATCACCACTTAAACGCCATCGCCACCCTCGTTAAAAAGGCGTCTATACTTCTGGAAGTCGTATACAACATTGATTATCCCATTATGCCTACATAATCCACCGACCACTCTATTTAATTACAACCACAAACACCGACTATCCCATTATGCTTACTAAAGTCACTTGAATATGCTAGATTGCACAAGATTGACCAGAGTAAGTTTCTTTGCTATTGGATGGTGATAGCAATAAGTTTCTATTCTCGATAGTGATAACAATGGGTTTATTTTCTTTTCTTGTATACCAATATCAAGTAACATTCCTTTTTTACATCTACTTCTATTATTTTATGTAATAATAATATTTTGATGATTTATTTATGGATTATAATTCATGAATGTTTATTATGTAAAATATTAAACCGATGGAAGTTATAACTTTCATTGATGAACTGTACTGTATAGTTTATTTGATGCATGGGAATGATATAAAAGAATTAATCAGATATTTGAAATGATTATAGTAATTATTGACAAACAAAATAAAAAAGATGATTGATGATGCTAAAAATGGCTATTTCTTTTTCCTATAATAAAGCACGATATAAAAAAATTAAAAAGGGAAAATCATATTAGTTATTGATTTTCTGATAATATTTGTTGATGATTATATGATTATGATTATATCAGTTGTGTTATTAATTGATCAATGGGTGGCAGAGCTTGTCCGTAGTGTTTTATTTATTCATGATTACAATGTTTTATTCATTGATAATTACAATGACTTATTCATTAATGATGACATGATTTGTACTAGTTAATGTTATTGAATCTTTTGAATTTACTTTTGATTTAGTTAATGATATTAGTATATTTATTTTGTATTTGACAATGTACAGAGAAAATCAAGAATATCAAGATAAATCAAGAATCTCGATCCTTTTGGAATAAAATATTGGAATGCTAATGTACAACCAAAAGTGGAGAAGATTATGACTTATTCATTTATGATTATGGAATAATAGTTAATTATAGAATTTCACTTTTTCTCTATGTTGTGTTGTATTCATTTATGATTATAAGAAAATACCTAATTATGACATTGATTTTTTTTCTTTGTTGTGTTATTCAATTTATGAATATCTACATTTATGAAGTATTGAATTTTTTTTCTCTAAATTGTTTTTTATTCATTTATGATTACAGTCGTATTCAATTCTAATTGAAATTGTGTTTTATTCATCTAAGATTACAAATGCTTCGATTAATAGATAAATTAGAAAAAACATTGTTTTCTATTATTGTCAGCAAAAATTATAAAAAATATTTTTATATTTCGTTAACAACAAAAAAAACTAATTAATTCTTTATTTTTAGGTAACTGCAATCATTATCGCTAGATTTAAGGAAATTATGATTTATTTATAATATGTTACAATTTAATTTAAATATAAAATTACTAATTTATCCTTATAAAATGATTGACACAGATTTGTTTTCGCGTTCTCAACCTTTTAAGGGTTCTCAATTGAACCTTTATACACACACACACACACACACACACACACACACACACATATATATATATATATATATATATATATATATATATATATATATATATATATATATATATATATATATATATATATATATATATATATATATATATATATATATATGTGTGTGTGTGTGTGTGTGTGTGTGTGTGTGTGTGTGTGTGTGTGTGTGTGTGTGTGTGTCGGTTAGTTTTGTTATTAAGGTTAATGCTCTGGCAGTGATAAAGTGTTGTAATATATGATGAAAAAGTGTTGCATTTGATAGGTTAAAGTTTTATCTTTGTAGGAGTACTTGAAAACTGTTGCACATAAAGTAATCAGTGTTGCACTTAAACGCGATGCATTTATATAATACAACCAACATTTTTAGAAAGTGTTGCACATTCTAAATAAGTGTTCTTGTCGGCGTAAGGCAATGAGACCTAAGATGACACTAATCAAGTGATGCATAGGCATAATGCAATTTGTTGTAGTGAATGTTATTGTGTTGTTTATGATTGTTTATTAATTTGGGTGCGACTTGTTTTGCCGTTCCATTTTTCAATGTATAAGGGTTGTTTAATTTCAACAATGTAATCATACTTAAAAATTAGGTTTTATTTCCCCTTTCCAAACGTAAAATGTAATGAAGACGGCGCATTCTAATGAAGTTAGAGTTCGAGTCGTATTGAAGTAGAAAAATGGTTATGATATCCTTCAAGAAGTGACGTTAAATTTGGAAGGATCATGATGATTAATTTGGAAAAAGGCATGTTAAAATCATGTTTCTTTACTGTTATATGCTAACATAATTGTAGGTTTTATATTGGATTCCGAACTCAAACACACGAATGATGATGGTTCTTTTCAAAATTGAAAATGGTTTTATAAAATTCAAAGGCAATATTCAGATAGAAAAGGGAAATATTAAAATTAGAGCACTAGAAAAATCTCTTTCTTTTAAAATCTTAAATTATGCGACATCCCTCTAAGACAATCATTAATCTCTTGATCATTCAGTCATCCCACCACAATGTATGAATCCTATTTTATCTTATGAAAGATAGATAACCCCTAATTAAATTCCACATATCTGATACATACCAGTAGCCACACATCCTTATACAATGTATCGTAATTGGTAACTTACTACATCTGATTTTGGCCCAAAACACATATGGGATAATAGCATGCCTTTGCATCTTGATGTAAGGTATCCCGTAATGATTCGAGAGTTGTACTGAGATACAATTAGAAAATACGGTGTGGAAAACAAATGAAAGTAATATATGGATCTTAGTATAATATAACGCTCTTTTCATACTAATTAATGACTAAAAGAGGAAATGCTTAATTAGAAAAAGTTTGCTTTGAATATACTAATTAATGACTTGTTTCTGTATATGTCAAAACGAAAAAAAACTACCTCCTCAAATATCTTCTTCCATGATCAACTTTCTTAAAAGATTTCTATAAAGGCATTAATTTTCCTTATTTTCGAAGAAACCTAAAAATGCTCCTTAGGGAAGAGTAGAAACTCCATGTACTTACTAGAGATGCAAAATATTTGTATAAAATAGATTTTAATGATTCTATGGATGTTGTATGTCTCATGTGATGAGCCCAAATTGTAAGAATGATACAATCATTGTATGCTTATACCAATAATAATAAGGAAAATGATTTATTAGTGTAACCAACTATTTGTTTTGTTCATGTTTGGTCACTTTCTTTTTTTCGTACTTTATTTGTCATTAAACTATTTATTTTTTCATGATATATCCTTATGAACGAGAATAGCAGGTTACAGTCTAATTGGTATCTACGTGGCATATACGTGACTTTTGAGGGTAGGGAAAAAGTCAAAAAGACTTATAATGGTAACCAACTATTTGTTTTGTTCATATTTGGTCATTTTTATTTTTCTTTCGTGTTTTATTTGTCATTAAACTATTTATATTGTTCAACCTAAATCCTTATGACTGACAATAACAAGTATTGTCAGTTTAATCACTCAATGTCGTAATACAAGTATTACATTGGTTGATTACGTGTATAATTACCCTTATAACTCATTTTTCCTTTTTAAAAAAGCACTTGAGGTTTTTTATTTTTGGACTCGGTCGCGTAGCATGCTCAATGGCCAGTTTGATTTATCAATTGGTCATTCATATTTTACAGATTCTAGGGAGCAGTAAGGTGATTAAGCGACCATTTTCAAAGGGAAGATATGTATTGTAGGCATTATATAGATTCTAGTTGTGTGTCTTTATAATGTGGTAGGATACAAATTTCCCGGTTAAAGAATTGCTACACATAATGATATACGTAATCAACCCACGTGATACTTGTATTACAACATTGAGTTATTAAACCGACAATACTTGTTATTGCCGGTCATAAGGATTTAGATTGAACGATATAAATAATTTAATGACAAATAAAGCATGAAAGAAAAAGAAAAGTGACCATGAACAAAATAAATAGTTCAATGGCAAAATAAATCACGAAAAAAAAGGAAAGTGATCAAACGTGAACAAAACAAATAGTTGATTACCCTAATAAGTCATTTTCCCTTAATAATTAAGAATCTCAGAAGCACTTCATTCATGCATGGTGAGAGACTGTACATTAGGCAACGATCGTTTCTGGAAAATGTATGGCTACATTGATTAGCTGGAAGGTTTAGTCAGCCCATAATTCAACACTTGTGTGATCTCGCTAGTTTAGGATCTCTTCTAAAGAGTTATCATCATTTTTTATGAATTAAAATATAAAAAGACTGGATAAATATATCCCTTAAATCTTTATGTTGTTGGATGCTAAAGAGGATACGAGAATAGAAAGGGGAAGCATGCATCTGATAAAACTGAATTTGCACCCTAGAAATTGAAGCAATATAACCCTCATAATGGTGATGTTTTCTTCCATTTTTACGTATTGGGACATTGGAGGAAAAACTACCATTTAACACATTGATATCATTGCCAACTTCATGTGGACCTAATGGGCCATAGAAATAGGGAAGATAGTTGATAAATATAATTAACAGACTTTTTAAGAACACGAGAATTAGTTGGGCAATAAATTAGTCAAATCGGATTTTTGTCCTTCTATTCATGATTAAGGAACGTGTCTCATGGCTTATGCGATGCCTAGCAAATGGGAGCCCAAGCCCAATCTTGCATTAACGGTCCTACATATTTAAGATACCTTCCTTAGCCACTTTATATAATAATTTTATATAATATATTATAGGGGTTTTTTACGAAAAAAAGACCAATTTAGCCTAATCCTCTAATGTTTTTCCAAAATAACAAAAAAAGTTCAAATGACCAAAATAGTCAATGATTTTCGCAGATGTGGAGAGCCATCTGCGAAAAGTAGCTATAATCTGGGAAAAGTTCATATCATCTGAGAAAAGTCCATGTCATATGCGATTTTTTTTTAAATTTCGAAAAACATATAAATATGTAGCTAAAGTTCCGAAAATAATGGGTATATTTTTTAAAAAAAAAATCTCTTTTTTTTTCGGGTGAAATTGATGTTTTAGCGAATGTACAAGTGTTTAATGCACAAAACGTGCATTAAACACTTGTATATTCGCTAAAAACCATTTTCATCCGAAAAAAAAAGAGAAATTTTTTTAAAAAATATACCAATTGTTTTCGGAACTTTAGCTACATATTTACATTTTTCGAAATTAAAAAAAAAAGCGCATATGACATGGACTTTTCCCAGATTATAGTTACTTTTCGCAGATGGCTCTCCCGATCTGCGAAAATCATGGCTATTTTGGTCATTTGACTTTTTTTTTTTGTTATTTTTTTGGAAAAACATTAAGAGTTAGACTAAATTTGTCTTTTTCTCGTTTTTATGGTATGTTTGGGTTCAGCACTTAAACCTACACATGTCATGTTTTGGCCTTTGGGATGTTTTGGGCTTGGTTTAACTAGTTATTTCAGGCTATTTTAGGCGGAATTTTTTAAATCTTAAAATATTTCATTGTTATTAAATATTAAATATTTATCTATTAATTTAATCAATTGTGATCGATGATGTTTTATATAATTTGTCAAGGTGTATAACATCGTCAAATATGACAAATGGGATTTTGTTATCTATAGATTGTTTATTTATTTTGGGTGCTCCATGTTTTTCCATTTTCATGTTTCACTATAGTCGTATTGCGATATGTGTGTCGTATTTTTACTTTTCAGTGTAATTGAACTTAGGAATTGTACATTGTTTTCCTTTTTTCAAGTATACAATAAAAGAAGACCATGCATTTAAGTTTGAGCCGCGTTGAAGTGAAAACTCGAGAACCAAATATAAAAAAGATATTTTACGTAATAGTTGCAACTTACAACATCTCTTAGGTGACTTTTGTTACGCTGTAATCAGAATAGCACATCACGATAGAATGAAAAAAAATCGTGTTTGGTTGTCACGAAAAAATAAAATGGAACATTCCTAATGAAATATGATTCATTCTCCTAAACTAATTTTTATTTCATAGGGGAAAGGTATTTCTTTTTTTTTTTCCATTCCTTTAGAAATAGAATGATACATATTATAATTATAAATTTCTTTTATTCATATAATCTTCAATAAATATTAATCTTTTTAAAATCTTCAAAACTTCAATTAAATATTGTTAATTTAATTGTTTTTTATTATAGTTATGTTTTAGGATTTTATTGTATCCACTCCTTTTTATTTTATAATTTTTTATGATAGATAATTATTTATTAACTATTTGCAAACCATATTGATTTATTTAACAATTCATCATCAATCAATTAAAATTATTTTTTATAAAATAACATTTTCTTTTCTTTATTTAGCAATTTAATTTAAGAATGAGCATGGACTGCGGACCGAACCGAATCGGGCTGAAAACCGAAGTAGGAGCAAACAGAAATTGTACTTGCTACAGACTGAATATTGAACCACCTAAGGGTATATGGTCATGATTCGGTTTCGGCTTCAGTTCGATTTTTCTGGACCTAATCGAAATACGACTGAAACTTGATTAGAAGCTAATCTGGAAGAAAATAATGGACTGAAATGAAGAAACCACAGACCGAATGGACCAAACATATTGAACCATGGACTGAATGGAATATGAACAACACACTCAAGGACCGAAAACCGAAGCATATTATATAAATCAGTTTGGTTTTTGGTTAGGTTTTTCTGGTGTATACGACAATCCCTAATTTAATTTATGTATTTCTATGTTTATTAATAGCACATATTTGAATTATTCATTCTATTACATTGCCTATTTTATTATAATGTTCATTCCATTTTTTCATGATTTCATTCCATCATATCAAGTTCTCTACATCATCTTTTTTTTTCTATCATACCAAACACCGACCCGTGTTGAAAACATTGGTGAGCGGCAAAAAATATCGGCATTCTTCCACCAGCCACACAAACCCTTTCTGGTGTCTCTGCTCCCTATCTATCTTCCCTCTTTTTCTTTCTCTCTAGCCGCCAATAACCGCTCCTGAGAAACTTTGACGGCAACGAGTTTAGTTTTATGAAGGAGGTTGTTGTTGATGTAAAGGTGGGTGCTAGAGCCACAACACCGTTAAATCTCGTAACATATTCACTTTGTCTATAAAAAGAAGTATCGCGAATTCGCGCCTATTTCTAACAAAATAGGTAGCTCATTTATTTATCATGTGACTGCATTTTAATATTGATCAACTATCCTTTAGTTTCTTAGTGTCATGGTGATCGCTCGATTAACCCGTC
Source organism: Cichorium intybus (assembly GCA_023525715.1). Lineage (NCBI taxonomy): Eukaryota > Viridiplantae > Streptophyta > Magnoliopsida > Asterales > Asteraceae > Cichorium > Cichorium intybus. Next base: position 18,229,382 of record CM042011.1, read on the forward strand.
TATTGCTTTATTACTTTGGTAGAAAATTGACAATTTTTTGAGGAAGATTTATAAATGATATTGAACTTATAAATTATGGTTTATTTTAAATAAAAAATATGAAAAATAGACGCATAGTAAAAGAAAAGATTAATTATATCCCAAAAATGATGTAAGGGTACAAGTGTTATTGCATGGTTTAATGTGTCAACACTAGTATGAATAAAACTATGATGACATCAGCATCAAAACTACTAAAGTAATCAGACAGTGACCGAATTAGACGAAATAAGCACGGTTGATATAAAATGGGTCGATATTCAGAACTAAACAATGATGACTAAATAGTTATATTAAAACATCTTAATCAGAATTTCACAAGGAGGCAATGACTACAATATTTGTTTTATATCTTCAGAAAATGCAACCAATTCCTTTATTGTAAAAGTGTCGAGTCTAAAAGTTAAAATTATAATCTGATGATGGTCATAGTATGAGTATATATATATATATATATATATATATATATATATATATATATATATATATATATATATATATATATATATATATATATATATATATGATTAAAGAATTTATACGTAACAAAAAAACCTATAACCATTTTGTTTGAAAATATCTCGGAAACTAAATTTGAAGAGGTAAAAAATTTGTTATCGATTTAATGAAGTGTTATTTGTAATTCACTATGCATATTGTCATGTGTTTTTCAAACTAATAGTTTTAGCATATATTCATTAATTTATAAAAAATTATTGTGTGATTAAGGAAGCATACATGGATACATGTTTTATCCTCAAGCGTGATGAATAAGAGCTTAATAAGAAAAACAAAGAATAATAGCTTAATAAGAAGCAAAATTGAAATCATTTGCCGAATAAATCTGTCTGTTTAAATAAGTCTTAAACAAACAGTCGAATATAATTTACTGAACGAAACTTTTAAATTGCTAAACTTTTTCTAGAAAACCACACAAGATTACATCAAACAACTAACAAGATGTTAGATATAAAAAACATTACAAAGAAAATAAATTTAGACTTTTAAAACCAACCAACCCAATTGAGGTTAAATTCCTAATTTTTTTATTTTCCGGATTTAGGATTTAATTTTGAGTATTTAGGTTGTTTTTTATTTGTTTTGTAATGGTGTGCTTTTTTTAATTAAATGATATTTCACTTTTTAATTTTAATTAATATGTATTTAATATTATTTGAAATATTAAATTAAATGTTATATTAATTTTTTTAATTGATAAATGAATTTAATAATCGAAAATCTGATGTGGGATCGTGAGTTCAATGAGTATTGGTTCCATGGGTGAAAGATTGGTGAAAGATGAGGAAATATTGAAGTGAGGGGAGAGAGAAAAGCTGACATGGCGCGTGAGATTGATGGGTTCATTGAGTATTACTCCCCCACCCAAAGGGTGGGGGGAGTAATACCCACTGAACCCACGCGCCACGTCAGCTTTTCTCTCTCCTCTTACTTCCATTTTTCCCCATCTTTCACTAATCTTTCATCCATAGAACCAGTACCCACTGAACCCACAATGCCACATCAGATTTTCGATTTTTAAATGCATTTATTAATTTAATAAATGAATTTTAACATCTAATTTAATATTATAAATAATAATAAAATGCAATTAATAAAATAAAAATCAGAAATAACATTAAATTCAAAAGTCAAAAAACATTTAATTAAAAAAACACACCATTAAAAAAATTAAAAACAACCTAAATACGGGTAAATAATACCAAAAATAAGAATTCATATATATATATATATATATATATATATATATATATATATATATATATATATATATATATATATATATATATATATATATATATATATATATATATACATATATATACATATATATATATATATATATATATATATATATATATATATATATATATATATATATATATATATATATATATATATATATATATATATATACATATATATATATATATATATATATATATATATATATATATATATATATATATATATATATATATATATATATATATATATATATATATATATATGTTTGTGCGGGATCAGTCGGTTCACCATCCCAAACATCAGCCCACAAAGCTTGAAACCGCCGAACCCAAAGAGAAGGGGGCAGCGGTACCGCCCCAACCCAACCCAATCTTTCGCCGAACCCGCGTATTACTCCGAGTACCCTAAGAGATGAAAGTTTTCTTTGTCCAAAGAATTCAAATATTCATAAGGAAAACCACATTTCCTTTATAATCCGCAAATATTAGTATGGTTCGTCCAATTAATTCATTAAACTATTAAGTTACAAACATGCAAATGCAATACCTTGATATATTGTATAAAAATCGTAGACATTTTCTTTAAAAAAAAAAAAAAGAAGCAATGCGTTTTATCAATGAGACCAATATTGAAGTTGGCTAAATTAAGTCCAACAAAATGCTACCCTGGCCTTGATGATTATGATAATTTTTTTTTTTTTTTTTTTTTTTTTAGAACGGCAGACATATATAGAAACACGCAAAAAACGCAGCTAGCAAGAAGCTAGACAAAAGTACAAAGAACAATTACATAACAGAAATTGCTAAATTGGGATCTAAAAGCCAAGCATCCCATCTAAGACACAAATTTTTGCAACGACTCCTAATCCACAAAAAAGAGTAAGAAACAACACTATCCCAGCACATGCACTTTTTAGGCTTTTCAGAAGAGAAAATTGAAGCATTTCTGAAGTTCCACACACACCACCAAACTGTCATAAAAACCACTTGAAGACAAATTTTCCTCTGTTTCAGCATGCAAAGATTGTCAAACCAAAAGCACCAATCCGCATGATTCGCAACAAAAGGAATATCAATCCCCCACCACTTAGCAACACCCGTAACAATATCTGTCACAAAAGAGCATCCAAAGAAAAGATGGTCAATCGATTCACCACCTTTCTCACACACAACACACGCAATGGACGGGATATCAAAACCTCTTTTTGCCAAATTCCATCTAATAGGAAGCCCATTAACCGCTATCTTCCAAGCAAGGACATTCAGCTTAATAGGAGCAAGAGAACACCATTTAAAACCCGAAATACCACTCGGAAGACAAACCGCATCAATAGCTTCCCTAGCCGACGCCACCGAAAAACATCCCGACCCATCCTTCGTCCACCTCCATCTATCTTGCGAATTACTAAGCACCACTTGGTTAATAACATCTAGAAGCTCACTCCATTGCAAAGCCTCAAACCCCCCCCTAGGAAGTCTTCGAAAAGTGGTAACCCATCCTTCTTGCGCTAACTTGTCGCACACCTTAACCTCCTTGCAATCTTCCAAAGCAAAAATTCTGTGGAATCTAACTTGAAAAGGAACATCCCCACACCAAACATCCGTCCAAAATTTAGTATGCTTACCATTACCCACCCTAATAGCACAGTATTGAAAGAGATCAACTCCTCTTTTCCTCAAATCTTCAACTGCACCCACTAAGTATTTCCAAATCGAATTATGAGAAGATCTAGGCAAAATAACTCCAATTCTAGATCCATGAATCGCAGAAATGACCTTGGCCCACAAAGACTCCGGTTCAGTCAAGAAACGCCAGATCCATTTAAAAAGAAGAGCTCGATTCAAAGCAAACAAACTATTTACACCCAAACCTCCCCGAGATCTTGAAGCAAGCACTTTATTCCAAGCAACCCATGACATTTTCTTCTCATTAACATCCGCCCCAATAAAGAATTTGTTTCTCATCGCCTCTATCTTCTTTAAGATACCGTCAGGCACCTTAAAAACAGACATGAAAAAGGTAGGTAACGCGCCCAGTACCGACTTAATTAAAGTAAGACGTCCCCCAACAGATAAGGTTCTAAGTTTCCACTTTGAGAGTTTAGAATCAACCTTATCAACCACCTTTTTCCATGAGATCAACCGACTCATATTACCTCCCACCAATAAGCCAAGATAGTCAAAAGGTAATTTAATTGGCTCACATCCTGTACTACTCGCCATATGTTGCACCTCCTCAAACGAAACGCCGAGCCCCAAAAGTTTACTCTTCTGCAGATTTATAGAAAGACCCGACACAAGATGGAAAACATGTAGAAGAGAGACTAACGAATCCACATTTTCCTTATCCCATGACCCAACAAAGATAGCATCATCAGCATAGAAAAGATGAGAAATAGAGATCTGATTAGACCTACCAAACGTGAAGCCAGACATCAATCCTCTCTCCACAACCCGTTGGACCATAATATGAAGACTCTCCATCACCAAAATGAAAAGAAACGGAGATAAAGGATCTCCCTGTCTGAGACCCCTGGCGACATGGAACTGATCCGTAGGGCAACCATTCACTAACACCGAAGAAGTGGCTGATTTCAAACAACTAGAAATCCAACCTCGCCACCGCTCACCAAAACCTAGATGCAACATAACTTCAATCAAATGATCCCACCGCACCGAATCATAAGCTTTTTGAAAATCAACCTTAAACATAAAAGCTTTCTCCCTTTTATACTTACACCACGACGCCAACTCATTAAGAATGAACGGACCATCCAAAATCTGCCTGCCTTTAATAAAAGCAGACTGCTCTTTACTAACAATACCATCAATCACACTCGCTAATCTATTAGCTAAAAGTTTGGCAATAATTTTATATTGGCAACCAATCAGGCTAATAGGTCTATAATCTTTAACAAATTTAGGCTGCTTCACTTTAGGAATCAGGGCAAAAAAAGACGCATTACAACCACCAGGAAAATTCCCCATATTAAAAAAGCACTTTACCGCATCCACCAACTCAGAATTAACCAAATACCAAAACTTTTTGAAGAATTCAAAAGTAAAGCCATCTGGCCCCGGAGCTTTGTCAGGACCACAATCCCAAACCGCCCTTTTAACTTCCTCCATCGTGACCTCCGACTCCAAATCCTCCGACTGCTCAACCGATAAGACACAAGAAAAAAGTTGATCCATCTGAGGTTTAACCCAGTCAGGTTTAGCAAATCTCTCCGCAAAGTGTTTTCTAAACTCTTCTTTCACCAACTTTGGCTCTTCAATCCAACGACCATCAGAAAAAACACCACGAACTGCCGTGTTCCTTCTTCTTTTATTAAGAATGCCATGAAAAAAATTACTATTTTCATCCCCTTCAATAGCCCACTTCACTTTGGCTTTTTGAGCCACATCAAGAGTTTCAATTCTATTTATATCCGCCAAATCCTTAGCCAAAAACATTCTCTTCTCCGTATCTCCACTAAATCCACCCCCAATATCATCTTTCTTATCTATCTCCACCATCTCTTTTTGAATCTCTTTCTTCCTTTTATTTTGTTTTTGCAACTTATCATAATTCCATAACTTTAAATTCTTCTTCAAGATCTTTAGTTTTTCCTTCAACTTCACCATGTCATTCGCGTGATTACATCCATCATTACTCCAAGAATCCTCTACCACCTGCACAAAGTCTTCCTCCAAAAACCACGAATGAAAAAGACGAAACGGAGTAGGGCCGTAATCAAGATCACAGTCTTTAAGAAGAATCGGTCTATGATCCGAAAGATGCTTATCAAGAATAATTCCGGATAGTTTAGGAAAAAAAGACAACACACCTTCCGAAACCAAAAATCTATCCAGTTTACTCATCTTCCCAGCCACCTTATCCGACCATGTAAAAGAATACCCCCCTAGTTGAACATCAACCAAACTAGCCGAACGAATAAAATCATTAAAATCCTCAGCTTGTCTTTTATTAAAACATGAACCATGTCTCTCAATCTCCAACCGAACCACATTAAAATCACCCATCACGATTACTTCACCTTCCCACGAATCCAAGTACCCGCCAATATTAACCCATAAATCTTTTTTATCTTTAGCACTTTGAGGAGCATAAACAGTAACAATCAAAACAGGAATTTTATCTCCTCCCCAACAGCCTTCCAACATCACAAAAGCATCATGTATCATTTGTTTTTTACACTTGAAAACCCCTTTATCCCAAATACAAACAATTCCGCCAGAAGCTCCCCTTGACGGACTCACAGAATATTCAAAAAACGAATTACCCCATAACCTTCTAGCCAATAAAGGAGAAATATTTTCCTTCTTCGTTTCTTGAATAGCCAGAAAATTCACCTTATGAACATTACACAAATCATGAACCCACCGTTTTTTCCCTTTGCCTCCCAAGCCTTGAACATTTAACGACAAAATATTCATTTAAAAGCGTGACCAACTCCAATTCTTTTAAGAAAAATCTTCAAATCTTTTTCACAACCATTCATACGAAGACCGCTCGCCTGACCCAATTCAATAAACCTGTTAAATTGATCCATAAGTGACAAAGAATTAGCAGGAGGTTTAGGATGGATCATTGAGTCAGTATTTGCAGATTGTGTACCAAAAACTCCATCTAATGGACTAATTACCGACTCACCATCATCATCTTTATCACCCTCTCTAAAATTACTCGATGTACCTGTAACGTGTGGTTTTGTTCGCTTACCACAAACCGAGTCGTGCCAAGAAGCCACCCTCCTTACCCCACATTCTTGGTCATCATTAGACGCGATGTCCTGACGTGAACGCAGGTCTGACAGGTTGGAAAATTTTACTGGGGAAGGGGCAGCATGTGGAGATAGATAAAAAAATGTTTTCATGTGTTTCACTTGATGTGGGTGGTTGTGTTGGACCACAAATTGTAATCCTTTTTTTGTTAAAAATGTATAATAAAATAAATATAATATTTTTTTATCTATCATTTAATAATAATAAAAACTAGCTAATGATGATATATAAAATGTTTTTTAACGAGAATAGAAAATTCCAAAACCAAGTTTCAACCCCATGTTTGTTTATAGCATATTAATCTTTTTCTCAATTGGTTATAATACAGATGTACATATGAAAATTGAAAAAATAAATTATTTATCTAAATGGCATGCTTCCAGCAAAACGACTTATTTAACTAAATGACATGTTTCTAGCAAAACGACTAAAAGGCATGCTTCCAGCAAAACGACTTATTTCACAATCTGTATCGCAAGTGAGAAAAATAAAAAATAATGCTTTAGATTAACAGTCATATTCCCTTGTTCATTGATTGTTAATTTTTTTTTTTTTTGAACGGCAAATCTATCTTACTCCTACTCCTAAACTACTCCTTGTTATGTTAGTGTCAAGGTTTAAACTCATGACCTCCTTGTTAGTATATCACATTGTTAGCCAAATGGGCTAGCCCCAACCTATATCTTATTTCGTTAATCTGATTAAACAAATATATTCAAGTCCATTGGAACTAATGCCTCTCCGCTAGATTCTAATGTCATAAATTATAAATATGCTAAAATCAACAAACATCCACAATTTGTAGTAATGACAACGAGTAAGTAAGTAATTATGATTTAAAAATTCATCATTATAAAATTGTTGATCAGACATAACAACAAATTGGTAGATGTCAACATTATATTTAGCAATGATGGAACTTTTTAAAAAAATCTTTATCAATCAAAATCACATATCACCAACAATGAAAACGCAATAGGATCACAATCGCTATTGCTTTGACTAAATGTGATTTGAGAACAACAGATTTTTTGTTTATTTATAGGTAAGAATTGCTAGAATCAAGAAAAAGTAGGAACCCCGATAATAAGTCTTGATTTTAAAATTAAGAAAATTAGGGATCGAGATTTAATTTAATTTATCCTGAATATACCGCAAGATGATATGATATTTTCATAATTATTGACGAAATTTTGAAAATTTTCCTAAAATGTCAAATGTTAAATGGGTAAAATTGGTGTAAAAAAACCGAATGAACCTATCTCATGCGGCCCCACCCTCCGTCTCATTTTGACACTTGTCACCCACCTATTGGTTGGTGGGTTTTTTCTCTCACTTTGTATTTTGATCATTAACTTTTTTTGTAAAAAAGTCTATAAAAACAAAAGTTTTTAAATTTAATTCTTTTTTGGCCTTTTATAAAAATTAAAAATTATATATATATATATATATATATATATATATATATATATATATATATATATATATATATATATATATATATATATATGTGTATATATATATATATGTATATATATATATATATATATATATATATATATATATATATATATATATATATATATATATATATACACACACACACTAGGTTAGAAACCCGTGTAATACACGGGATGATTAAAAAATATATAAAATAATATCAAAAATATCAATATTACAGATGATAAAATTGTCATTTGTGAATTTTGTTTATTTTGATATTTTATATGATATGATAAATTTTGCTGGTTTTAGATAGGAATTACGAACGCTATACTAAGAAAAACATTTTATTTTAAAAGTGTGATGCTATTAATAAACTTTTATGCAAAATTCAATACTAAAATGGATTTTTTTTTTCAGAAAAATGTCTTATAAATGAGCTTTAATGTAAAGGAAATATATATTTTCCTAATCATTTAAAAAGTCTTCGAAAATGTCATTTTTTCAAAGTACAATGCTATTAATGAACTTTTTTGCAATGTTCAACGCTAAAATCGATATTGTTTTCCAGAAAAAAAAAAACTATAAATGAACTTCAATGTAAAATAAATGAAAATTTTCAAATCATCTAAAAAGATCCCGAAAAAAGTCATTTATGCAAAAATATAGTGCTTTTTTTTCGTAATTTGCCCTAAAATAAAATTATATCATTCATATATATTATTACACTTTTATAATAAGTAATAAGAAACCACATTATTTATTTAATAAACTACGGTTGTGTAAACACACATATTAGAGTATGTTTGATATTACGTATTTTATTTTCCTTTTTAACTTTAATATATCTTTCTTTTTGTAGTACCACCGTGAATTGTCACGTATTTACGTAGATAGAACGAATTTCATATCATCAATTGGCATATTTAAATGATATCTTCAATTTTATTTAATGATAACTATAAAAAAAACTATATAGATTAATCAAACAATTGGCATCAATTGTGATTGCAAAAAAGAAGAGCAAAAGTTAAACTCTAAAGAGGGGACGAAGGAAAGGAAAATTGAATGAGAATTTATTATACGAGTAATTTACAGAGCAAAGTCTTGTACTGGTTTATTTGTCCTTCCAAACACATGTCCTTCCAAACACAGAATCATGTAGCTTCTTACTCACCATAGGCTGAGATGAAAATGGACTACCAAAGTCTAATGGCCCTCCATTCAACCCCTGAATACAAACTCAAACAGAAGGAACATGGATGAAAGGAATTGAAGGAGCTTCAACACCATATGTGAGTCAATCTTTATAGTACAATGCAAATTTGTAAGTACCCGTATCTAGAATCTCATAGTAAACTTTCTTAAGTTGCTTTAGCATTCCCATATTCTATAGGTCATCAGATAAAGATTCAGCTTCTTGATTGTACCACAATTCTAAATGTGATAATGAGGGTGAAATACAGTCTCTTATAACTCAGGTACCAAATCCTACCTGCAAATGGAGAATCACAAAAAATTTGTTTAACAAATGTTTTGCTGCTATTCGTTCTTTCTTCTATAACTGATACACCACACTTAAATAGCGCTTCATATTTCCATGTCTTACAACAAATAAAAACCGCATACTATCCTTTCCACTCTAGAATAGTAAATTTTACTCTAGTGTCATCTATACGAGAACCTACCGACTAATCTACTACAATCAGACATTGAAATGACAACTGAGTTTTGTCTCACGAACTAAAAGGTAGCTGGAATAACACTCTAATTGCAAGGCAATCAGAATCAATATATGTAGAAACGGTAAAAAATTAGAATAAAAGAAACCAACTTAATATGGAAAATTAACTTACCCCAAGATAGAATTGAATTTGCCAGTGATATTTTTCCAGAAAGATGAACACCGACATCTTGAATTTCAAATTCCATTACTACATACAAACGGTAAAATACATCATTTCTTAAACCCGGTATTTGCAATCTCGGGAATCAACAGACAACTGATATGACAAGAATTACTAAAATTACAAAATACAAAAATGAAATCAATTACAAATTGCTTCTCATCATCTTCACCAGGGGCTTTACTGATCATGAAGTTTCCTATTTTGATTTCAATCGAACCAGTCAACAAAAGCTTTCGTGTTTCTGATTATAGAGAGAAAAGGAGATGAAGACAATTACTACAAAATGAAAAGAAGATAAATCACAGAAAGAAGAGGGAGATAGAGAAACAAAAAGGGTAGGGCTTACAGTTTTTTCGTGATTGATGACATACAGAAGAAGGGATGAGATTGGGGGTTTGTGATTTAAATTTCAATACAAACATCAGCTATTTTACAGAGCTAGAAAGGCATATTACCTTGTTTATCGGGAATGACATTAATGCAATCAAAGCAACCAACAATAAGCTTGTGAGTAGTAACTTGGAGGCAACCTCTCTCATAATCTTGGTAAAAAAAATTGGAACCAAACCTCGATTAACAATGTCAAGATCAATCAAAACGGAATCCAAAAATTGAAATTCAATCGATGCCTTAGGGTTTACAAAACAGGATCTTCCCTCCACTATTATGATTCCTAATTTATTGCCTAATGTGAATGAATTCAAATCTCTTGCTGATTTATTGGGATATCATACTGAAGAAGTGCGGATTGAGTGACATAATGCATACCTAAAATCAGAGCGTCAATATGAGCGGGAAATTAAAAGCTAGGTTGAGGTTGTACATAAAACAATCAGATTTTGTCGCTCTGTTACACCTACGCATCATAGAAGAGAAGAGAAAGAATGAGGAAGGTTCTTGTTTACCTGATCAAGTCTCGTTCCAGCCACAACCTCCTGCCCTTTCTCTCCCAGTTTGCACGAGAAAAGAGATGACATGGTGATGACCGGTTTGTGTTTCAAACCCTCCGAGGTAGCCGAAGATGAAGAAATCGCCATCTAGTTGGTCGAGATCGAAAGAGGGGGAGAGAGAGAGGAAGAAGATATGCGTCTGATGTCGGATCCCCCGGGGAAAAAGTCACGACCAAATAAGGAGAGACAGAAAGATAGGAAGAAGAGATAGAGTAGTGAAAAGGGTATTCATCTGGTCCATCAAGGCAGCGGATTTGAGATCAAACGATGCCATTGTCGTTGATAGTGAGTTCGGAGGTAAGGGAAGGCATCTCCGGCAGGCGGCAGAAGTGAAGAAAGATTTGAAGAGAAAGAGAGTAAGAGGGTAGACTGGTAGATAGAAGAGAAAGAGAGAGAAAGAGAAAGAGAAGGCGAAGACCAAGGAAACGGTATTCAAAATTTGAATAATACCGAGATTTAGGGAATTTTTAAACATAACTGTTAAACAAAAATTGTTTTTTAAGAAAATCAAAAATATCAGAAAATGACATGTGGCTAAATGAAGGAGGAGATTACATGTGACAAAAGTTATTTTTATTTATTAGGTATAGTATATATATATATATATATATATATATATATATATATATATATATATATATATATATATATATATATATATATATATATATATATATATATATATATATATATATATATATATATATATATATATATAATTTTTAATTTTTATAAAAGGCAAAAAAAAGATTTTGGAAAATTATGAAAATTTAATGGAAGCTTCTACTCATTATACTAGTAAGTTTGTAGAAATATTTTTTATAATAAGTTTTCTCGAGATTCAAATTTCAGTTTAATGTAATATTGGTTCTTATAAAAGATAACTAACAAAAAAAATTGACTCCAAATTCAAAAACTAAAATAAAGGTTCTCATCATATAACTATTTTAATGAGTTCTCAAAAAGAATTTTCAAAAACGTTGTGGTTAAAGAGTCTTGTTTTTCTTAATCCAAGTTTTTATTAAAACTAAGAGAAGAAAACTTTTATTTCTCTAAAAAAATCATTTTAAAAGTTTCATATATATATATATATATATATATATATATATATATATATATATATATATATATATATATATATATATATATATATATATATATATATATATATATATATATATATATATATATATATATATATATATATATATATATATATATATATATATATATATAAAATGGATTTTAAAGAAGAAAATTTTTAAAAATAACATTCTTTGGATGCCACACTTTTTTTATAAGATTACAAACTTTTGAAAAAAATAAATTTAAAATTGATATGATTCATAATGATATGATCCAAAAATATTATTATTAATCATGTTTATGATGCTTAATTTGTTATGATCAAAAGTATTTATTATCCAAATATGATCCACAAATATTATGATTCAATATGTTTCTGATGCTTAGTTTGTTATGGTTCAAAGTATTTATGATTCAAATATGATGTACAATGACATGATCCAAAATATTTATGATCCAAAAATATAATGATTTAAAATGATAATCCAAAACTTATTAAAAAGTATTAAAATAATTTTAAATAGGAAAAATTAAGTAAATATTACGAGACGTAAGATTGTTCTGTTTTGAAAAATGTCATGATCCTCAGATATATTATTTAAAATTAGATAATGTCATGATCTAAAATATATGATGTAAAATAATATGATCCAAAATTATATGATCTAAAACATTATGATCCAGAATGTCACAAAATGTTATGATCCAAATAATAAAGAAAACGCTAAAAATGAATTATTTTTTTAAATTACAAAATAAAAAATAATAAAATAATAAAAGAAAATAGAAAACAGAAAACGAATATAAATTTATTAAAAGAAAACATTAAAAATTTAAAAAAAATATCCTGACCACACGCACGCACACACACGCACAAATACACACACACACACACACACACACACACACACACACACACACACACACACACATATATATATATATATATATATATATATATATATATATATATATATATATATATATATATATATATATATATATATATATATATATATATATAGAGTAAAGTTCAATTGAGAACCTAAAAAAGCCTAGGAACCTAAGAACCCATTTTATGAACTTTTTTTCTACAAAATATTTTTCAAAAAAAAAAATACCAAAATTTTTGTTATGATGCGTCTAGAAGATTTCAAAAAAAAAAGTTCAAAAAAAATCATTTTTTTTATTTTTTTTCATATGGGTTTAGGGTTTAGGGTTTAGTGTTTAGGGTTTAGGGTTAGGGTTTAGGGTTTAGGTTTAGGGTTTAGGGTTTATGGTTTAGGGTTTAGGGTTTAGAAATCTCTTAAGACGCTTTAAATAAAAAAATTGGATGCAATTTTTTTTGAAAAATATTGTGTAGAAAAAAAGTTCTTAGGTTCCTAGGGTTTTTTAGGTTCTCTCATGATCTCGACCCTATATATATATATATATATATATATATATATATATATATATATATATATATATATATATATATATATATATATATATATATAACCACAGGAAATGAACATTTTGTTTGATAATCTTGTTAAAGAAAGGATTGGTGACGTGAAAATTACTTTTCTCTGGAAGAATTTTTGGATTGACAATGTCGCTCTCAAAGATCTCTTCCCCAGGATTTACGCCATCGAGTCTCAAAAATATTGTAAAGTTTCGGATAGATTGCAGTCATTGGATCCGAATGCTATTTGGAATTGGAGGAGACCTCCTCGTAATGGTGCTAAAAGTGCTGAGCTTACTGCTTTGCGTAATCGGATTAGGGACAAGCAATTCCAATCCATCCCCGATACTTGGATATGGCTTGATTGCTCGGATGGTACTTTTTCTGTTCACTGAATGAGAATGGCTTTAGATGATTTAATGGATCCTTGTCACATGTTTCACTTTCAATGGTTATGTTGGATCCCATTAAAAGTCAATTGTTTTGTTTGGCGTTTCCTCCAAAATCGGATCCCGGTTGCTGAAAATCTTGCAACTAGAGGAGTTCGTCTTACTATAGATTCATGAAGTTTCTGCCTGTCCAGCATTGAAAGCGTTAACCATATGTTCTTTACTTGCTCCTTTTCTCGTGAAGTGTGGAATCGGTTGTATGCGTGATCAGGTTTACTCCCCGTTCCTCCTGAGAATCTTGAGGATTTATGTGTTAAAACGAACTACAGTGGCCCTAAGCAAAAGATTCAAAAAAATTGAAACTTTGTCTCATTAACTCAATGGTTTGGTCGATATGGAAGGCTAGAAATGTTCTTACTTTTAAATGATCCAAGTTATCGGTTTAGAACACGGCAGAGAATGCTCAAATTATAACTTTTAATTGGTTTAAACATCGAAATACGCTTAACAATGTTAATTGGAATATGTGGTGTTTATCTTGTTTAAGCTCTTGTAATTTTGATATGTCATTATTCAAACGTCTTGTTAGTCTTTTCGTTTTAATAATATTCCGTTGTTCTAGAAAAATATATATCAACTACAGCCTACCCTTGAAGATATATAAAAGCCAAAAAAGCAAAGAAAATTAATTAAATGCTCGTTCTCTCTCTACGACAATGTACAGATGCTCATTGTAGTTTGTAAATATTCTTTGAGCCACAAAAAAACTACAAACCCCATTTAGCCTAAAGAAGTAAAACACACTTCTCAATACTTGTACAACAAATAATGAACAATGTACACCAAATTTTGCACATTGTACAACAAACAATGGTTTAAATATCTACCTACACAAAAGCCCTTTTTCTCTTTGCCAACGGCTCGTTGCTCTCAAAAGCACAAAGAACAAAAAGAAGACTACTCTCTTTTCCAACGGTAAAACCATCAAATCCAAAGTAAATTCCACTTTAAGAGCAATGAGTACAATCTTGTATAGCGTGTTTACTCTGGATATAAATATTATAGCTCTGGAAAAGAGGTATAAAAAGTCAGCGAGAAAAGACGCGTATAATCTCATCACGATGTCATCAGCAACCACTAAGTCCAACTTTCAAAAGTCAACCCCCGCCGGCAACGGTGGTGGTTGTAGTGGCCACGTTATTTGACAACCACGAAAAGGCGTACCCGTCTTTGACGTGGAAAAGCTATCTCCGGTGGCCGGACCGACTAGCTCATCTAATCCGTCAAAAATATCTTCGTCGATGACCATGCCAGCTGGATCGAAGTTGGTATCATCGTCGGTGTCATCTCTCTCAATTTCGTCCAACTTTTCCGTCGTCGGAGAAACCGGCGAGGAGGGTGTAGGTTTATTTCTGTTGTCGTCGTCGCTGGAGGTGGTGGGTTTGTTGCGGGAGGTGCCGGCTAAAGAGTTCCGTTGAGTCGGCACCGGGTGGCTGTGTTCGCCGGTGTACGTGATGATTAACATACCCGGGTCGGATCTATTCCGTTCCACTTGTTTTCGGGCCAAACAACCCTTTGAAGTGCTACATCTATAATATCCTCTGTTTATTAAAAAATAAAAAGAGTTCATCAATTAAAGCAAGAAAAAACGATGATTATATTCAAAACACTTGAACACCTCGAAATATCATTATATTTCAAGTTTTTTTAGAAACAACTACATTGGAAATATTGACAAAAATATCGAAGTTTTTCAAATTAAAATTATGAAACTATTACAAATATTACACTAGATTTCTAGCGCCTTGCTAGTTAGTTTATTTATGATATTTCCGCCGTTCAAAAAAAAAAAAAAAAACAAATATTACACTAGATAATTATGATATGAGTACTACAAAATGGAATTTAATTATCTCGGATTTTTATGCATAATAATTTATTTTAACTAAAAGTATTTACGAAATAATGTGAATAAATCATAAAAATACAAACCTTGGGTATGGAGAGCCTTTGATGGGTTTTTGACCATATTTTCTCCAAGACCACAAATCAGAAGTTGATCCTTCAGCCGGCACTTGACAAACCTTTTTAACCTGATTTTTCCTGTAAAATAATAATATTAGCAAATCCTTTTAAAATAATGGAATTTAATTCTAGTTAATATTCTGACAACCAATTCTAGGAAAATCCACGAATAAATCATAGATCAAGTTAATGCATGTGGGTATCATCCAATTCATATTCTTCATTCGCATACACTTAAAAAAGGAAAGAAAAAGGTATATATTTTCACAAAATAAATAAATAACGCATGAAAATCATTTTGCTTCATGGGTATTTCATGAATCTATAAGTTAACAAAAGCTCACGAATGGATCCACATGAAAATTGAGAGAAGCAATCTTTTTTCTTTTACCTTTTCTTGAACTTAGTTGTACCCTGTGCATGAGAAGTTGTACATCTAGTGTTGCTTAAAGATTGCGGCTTTCCCTGTAACTGTTTCTCTTGCGGCTGGTGGTGGTGGCGGTGGTATGGTGGATCTGGAAGTCCTCCAAGAACAGAGAGGGGTGAGATTGGAATGCTTTGTGGAGAAGGAGGTGGTTTCTGTAGATTTGAAAAGTGGAAGGGGCTGTAAAGATTATTCAAGAACTGTTCGATACTGTTCTCATTTCTTGGTTGAAGTAGATCTGGGGAAAAACCCATCAAATTTTCTCCACAAAAAGCTGGAGTTTGTTGATTATAAGCATCTACGGGCCAATTTGGAGTGGCGGTTGTGGTGGTGGAGGTAGAGGATGAGGAGGAGACGGCGGAGCAACAGCCTCTGACCACCGCTTGAAGGTCCCAATCAGCATCCATGTCGAGAGGAAATAGGAGACAAATGAAGGCGCTGACTTTTGATGGTGATAGAAAGGCAAGGTGTGTGAGATAATATATTGGGTGTGGAAATGGAAAAGGATTACATTTTACTTTTTCTTATTATATAAAAAGCAATAGTATAACAAACATTTAAATATTACAATAATAAAATAGCTACAACTTTTTTTTTTCTTTTAAAATCTACTCGTTTCTGTTAAAGTTTATGAGAAAGCACAATTATGAAGGTAAATAGTTATCATATATAGTTAAACAACACTTAATTATATATAACAAAATCTAACCTTTTGGATTATTAAGTGTACAATATTTGAGTTCATAATCATACATGCATAACCAAATTGACACAATTTACAGTAAATTTTGATAAATCCAGTAGAATCAATTATCGAGATTTTTCACCTTATGTGATGATGATAAGGTGATTGGTTAAAAGGCATTAGTAACATATTTTGGTATGAAAAATACATGTTTTTTTATTAAATCTCCTTTGAATTTATTACTAATAAATAAACATCCTCGTTACAAATATAATTATTATTTGAGTAACCTTTAGACTTTTTAGGATACATGATATTGTAATTAATTTAATTAAGTACCTTTTAAAAATAATAGAAGGGGGTTTTGTGAAAGGAAAATATTTTTATATTGTGAAAGGAAAAAAGCGTGTGTATGTAAGCGGCAGCTGGCCGTTCACAAGGATTCTGGATATAAAACAAGGGTTTGGTTTTCTTTTGCTTTATTATCCCTTTACTCAGAAATAACATCGTGGTCCAAAAGTTTCACTACTTGTTGCAAATCGGCACGTTATTTTCGTTTATATCAATTTAACACAAATTTACACTCTTGCATCATCAAATAAATGTAATGTGTGGTGTTTTTTGCAAAAGTACAAGCCATCATAACAGGAAGATTCTAAATTTATTCATTAGAATATGGTAAAAGATTTGCCCTTTTTATTTAGTATATAAATTGTATTGATATTATTTAAGGTATTTATGAAGCGACATGGATGATTATATTTTGTTATACATGTTTTAAAAAAAAATAAGAAGTATTTAACGTTTGGACCAAAAATATGGACAAACAAATAGAAAATGCAGAAGAGAGAGCAAACTTTTATTTGTAAATTTCATGCCAAAAGTCTTAAAACCAAAACATTGGACACCAAACTGCAATAAGACGAAATGTAATTTCCCCTTTTTTTACAGTTGGAGAGTTGGAGGTGATTGACTTTTGGAAAAGGTCAAAGGGGTATTTATTATCGAACAAAAAGAAAAACTCAAAATGGTCGATACTTTGACAATTTTTCCCTTTTGTCACATAGTGCGTGAACGATGAGTATTTTAGTAATTTTAAAATTTGGCACTTGCCGACAAAAATTAAAAATAAAATTAACAATAAACGTAAGACAAAATGGGGACATTGTCTCTGAAGCCGTATGTTTAGTCAGATTCTTTTAAGCGCGTGACGTACGATTTTGGATCGTTCTAATAATTAATTATTTCTTGTAATCTTCAAAGGTTTAAAAATAAATCTATGTACTTCTTATTATTTATTGTATTCTTCTGGTTTAAAAAACTACAAATTAGATTAATCTTATATATCAGTTTTCAAGATTTAAACTAAAATAGTCATAATTTTCGCAAGTCAATATTTGTAAAAGTAAAAAAAAAAAAAAAACTAGGAACATTATTGTTTAAGAGATTTCCGTCGAAGGTCACCTAAGAAATTTTGATATAGCCTGCGAAAATTTGCGGGCCCAGTGTAGCATTGTATAAGATAAAATATTAAAAAAAATCATTTGTGGTGTTAGATTTTCGTAGATGACCTGTGAAAATCGCAGATGACACCTGGGAAAATTTGATTCGAAAGTCAGGTCCTTCGAAATTCACATTTTCATGGGTGTCATGTGCAAAATTGATTTTTGAAAAAAGTCTTTATTTTCCTGTAAACCGTACTTCGAAAATGAGTATCCGTACTACGAAAATCAGAAATCCGTACTGCGAAATTCAGACATCTGTACTGAGCATAAAATTGTTATTTTATAAGAGATAAAATTGTTAAAAAATTAACATATTTCTATGATATCATTTGTTTGAGAAAAAAACATTACTTCAAATTTTCCAGATGAGTATTTTGTTGTGACTTGTGTTGGTGGCTCTTGGCAGTCAGTATGTTAGGCTATTTGTTAAAAACTATAGCAAAAAATTTCCTTTAGATATAAATTTTTCTGCTTCATTACATTTGGTTAAGATGAAGACGAGTTTAGAAAAAAGACTTTATATCAGTTTGTATCTTCAACACCTTACATTGAACTATGTTATAGAGATAGTCCATGAGAGTGATGTAAATCATTTGAAAAAGGTTATTCAAAAAGTTTTGATTGTTGTACATGTGTATCTAGTAGATAGTGATCAGATGGAAGACGCTCCGACTATAAAATACAATGCAGTCAGTCGATCCATGTTAGCAGAAACTGATTTAATGGAAAGCGGTATATTAATATGCGATCTAGTGGTAGAGGAAAGGCTTTGGCGAGAGCCGATCTAGCGAAAGAGTAGCAACAATCAGGTATCAAAATCTCTCAAATTTTTCCTCACTACGATGTTGCATATGAAACACGGTAGTACCTTAACTTCATTTTTTCGATCCTTTACACCCACAAAATGTTAGACCCATTTATTATGTTGATCGAAAAACTTATAAATATACTTAAACGAGTTCATCCTACGCTTCCAAAATGGTCTGGAAACCTAACTCGGTATAGTGACTATATTATCATTATTAACCCTAAGCCAATAACATGTCAATGTAAGATCATCGTTAGTATTTCATGGTAATGGTACATTTGCAGCCATTTTGGGGGTAAATAAGAAATGGAATATAGTTAAGACAAAACATAATTTGAGTTAAACACTAGAAGAAGAGGTGTATTATGCTAAGACAAACGTTAATGAATATTTATAAGACTTGCGTATTACGCTAATCAAACGTCCATATTGCAAAATTTTGATGTTTGTACCGTAGAAATCTGGCCATTTGGCTACGAAAATTAAACATTTGTACTGCAAAAGTCAAACTTTTGTACTACGAATATCTAATGTCGGTGACTACGAAAATCAGACGTCCGTACTATGATAATCAGATGTCTGTAGTGCAAAATTCTGACACTTCGACTACAAAATTCCAACAAACGTACTGCGAAAATCAGACATTCGTATTGCAAAATTATGACCCTTTGAATACAAAAATTAAACGTCCATACTACAAGGATCAAACTTCCGTACTGCAAATATCTGACGTCTATAACTACGAAAATCAAACATCTGCACTACTGACAACGCCTAGTGATATCAAGTATTTTAGGCGTTGTTGAGCCTTGTTTTTGATGAAATTATATCAGATATATCTTGGTATTATCACTTTTCGTGCCAGGACTTGTTTGGAGGAAAAGAATGGAAACAGGGACTAAAAGCGTGCAAAAGGAAGAAGTTTGAAAAGAATGAAAAATCAAGGAAACACGTACGCGCGCCGCGGATCTATGAAACGCGCAACGCGGGCTTAAGGCGGTGTAACACATTCAAATGCCGAAGAAACGGGATCTGATAAGTACGCGCGCCGCGGAATCCACAAAAGCGCGGCGCGGCCTCGAGAAATTTGCAACTATAAATAGAGGCATTTACAGCCGAAAACCCTAGCAAAGACCGAGTGTAAAATCGACCTTGAAGCTCTTTGACTCCAAGATTTCGTTCCAGCAAGTTCTCAATTGGTATTTTTTTATGTTTTGGATTTTATTTTCAATTAGTTAGATAGTTGTAAGCTTTGGTTTGTATCTTTGGGAGTGAAAACCATTGATATCAAGCTTAGGTTTCTGTTTTAGTAGTCTTTAGTTACTGTTTTGATGTTTGGATCTGAGTTTGATGAATGAGAATCATTCGGTTATGAGTATTATTGGTATTTTGATGTTTTGGATGTTTGATTGTGTTTTGATTGTTTGAATTGTGTTTGAATCTTGCTTTGACCTTGTTTGGGACTGTTTCCCTTGCTGAAATCAGTAGCCAACTAGGTTAGCTTAGGTATTGAACTTTGGCCAGTAACTGTTCAGTCAGAACCTTAGTTATTAGTTAGGTTATGCTTTGTTTGGTTTGGATGCCTTTGTTTGCTTCTGATTCAGAGATGCACTTCTGATTTCAGAAAGTAACTATGTTAGTTTGAGTTGGGTTAGCTTATGCTTAGCTTGACTTTGGTTAGTGAATGCTTGTTGGTAGTTGAAAACTTAGAAATCAGGTCCTCCGACTGTAGCGTGACACTACTAGTTGGTAATCTGTCATCTGGTCTAACCACGAAGCTCCTGCGGATCGACCCTGACTACCACTGTGCTAGTGTGTGTTAGGTTTCTCTTTATTTTTGACCGCACGATGACCTAGGCGTGTCAAATTTTTGCGCCGTTGCCAGGGAGCTGTGAGCTTAGATTAGGTGATCTGTAGGACTTAGCTTCTGATTTTTTGATGTTTGATTTTAGTTTGCTGATTTTTGGTATGTGTACATCCTTATAATGGGTGATTACATGTACCCGGATCAGTATTATGAGTATTATGAAAATCCGGCCGACGCCTATTACGAGGATGATTGCTACAATGGATCATTCGATGACAATGGATGGCGGACCGAGGAGTCATCTCAACCTAACATTTCTGCAACTTGGGCCCAACTTTGGGTACTCTGGTATAACACTCACCAAGAGCAGAAGGACCAGGCTGATGCTCTTTTAAGATTGGAAGCTTCTTTAGATAGGTTAGAGGAATGTTGGAAATGTTCACCACCTTCGCCAGAACCGGAGGCGAGTGATTTTTATACCAATAATAATGTGTGTGAACTTGCATCACCTGAATATGTGATGGAAGGGCATACACCTTGGGAAAATCAAGAGACCACTGAGATGGTCGAAACGGTTGTTGAGGAAGAGGTTATAGGTGACAATGCTACGTCAGACTCAGCAACCCTTGAAGTTTTTGATGTTTTTGAAAATGTTGATCTGGTGATGAGTGAATCCATACCATCACCAGACAATTTGGTTGAGGAGGATGTTGTGGAGGAGGCTGTAAGTGACAGTACAGACCCCAGCCCAACGATTCTGAGAGACGACAGTCATTGACAGTCATTGACAGGGACATTCTGAGAGACGCCGAAGACCAGAACCAGCCCCAGCAGCACCACAGCCACAGCAGGATGTGAAGGTTTTCTAGCAAACAATGAACACAAAATAATCTTATGGTTCACATGCAACCCTAGAAAGATCTATGTTTTCTTCTATGAAGATAATAAACCAAAAACCTAAAGGCCAACAATTATTTCTAAAGTTCAAATCAGAAGAACCAACCTTTGAATCTTGTTCTTGAAGCTAGCAGCAAAAGTATCCTGCCTCAAATGAAAGTCATACCCACGGCAATGGAGAAGACAGTTCAGCAGAGTAATCCTGATTGAAATTGGCGTGAATAATGGAGAGCCAGAGGGTTCCTTTTATAGCCTCCTAGGGTTACACCTGAAACCCTAAGGAGCCTCCAAGTGGGCAAGCCTGTTGACCACTTGGACCAGATCCCTAAACCCTAATTAGGGTTTTCGCCAACCCTAGAGAAGCCTCCAAGGGTGGCGCCACTTTTGGCCCCTGGACTTCTCTTTGCCAGTTATTCAACTATTGAATAAATACAAACTAGTCCTCACACTTTTAATTAATTAATTTAATCACTGAATTAAATCCAATTAATTCTAGATTAAATCTTAATTAATTATTATAGTTTCTAATTAATATATTAACACTTAAATATATTAGTAAACCATTTAATTAATTCTATTGATTTATTACACAATTAATAAATCAACCTTTTACTCAACTGAACTCTATCCTGACCTCCAGCTATGAGGGCAACCCAAATGGACTTTGCTTCAATTAGCAAGATAAATATAGTTGTAAAGTCATGGCTTAGACACCTAATCCAACAGTCTCCTACTTGGATAAGTCTATGACTTTAATTTATCTTCTGATTAATAAACAACCTACAACTTCCTAGAAACTGCTGCCGAACTCTGACCTAGTCAGTTCCGTCCAAAGATAAGTGATCATATGATACTTCGTCCAACAAGATATTTCCAGACATGAGACATGGATTGAGATCAATCTCTGTCCGATACTCTGTTTCCCGATTTCCGATTCTGCTTATGACTTTCGGACTTCTAATTGAACACATCAATTTAGTCCCGGCTGGCCAGCACTTTAGTCAACTTCAAAATCATCGAGCGGCCTACAGATATCTGTTTCCCATCAGGGTCAAGGAACGAATAAGCTTTGACTCATATGGTTGTGTCTTTTACTTATCAAATCGTACACAACAATGCGTTTTATAACATCGAGTTACCGATGCGTTTCGCATTATCAATGCACAACCGACTCGTAAATTTCAACTCATATGTCTCCGCTTCAAGATCATACGATATTATCGTCTCAACATTGCTCGTGATGTAATCCATGAAGCAATCTGTTGAGCGCGGGTTTATCCAATACTCAAATCTCTATTTCTAAGTACTCATGAACGTTGTAGCAGTCTTACTGCAATGTCTAACTCCTTAGACAATCTACAAACCAATTCATGACAGTCTTTGTTCATACTTACTCCCGAAAAGTATGAGCGACTGTGGACTTTTGAATAATTAAATTATTCGGGAAGTGAAACATGCAAAATTGAAACTTAAAATCTGACTGGTGTCTACTATTGCCTAATTACCAAGTCTCCACGAGGTAATCACCAAGTCGGATTTTACATAAACTATTATCGGTTTCTAGATTCCTTTTAAACTATTTAATTCGTGTTATGTATCTATGTCTACTTGACCTTTTACTCTTTCTATGTATTCAAATGTTATACACTTTATCTGATCGGATATCTTTCCGATGATATTTCAATTTTGGTCATACCGTCATTCTCACTAACAACTCCATTCTATGTACCTTGACTTTCCATGGTTCTCGGGATTTTTAGTCCACACGACTGCACACTAAGACTATTTCGAGGTGTTACGATGTGCCGGTGAGCCACACGCGCTCCATCGGAATGCCAACGAAATTCTCTAACCATTAAGTCCTTATTTGAAAACTCTTTTCAAATTGTTATCAACATTCACCTCAATCATTTTCCAATGATTTCTCACGTATGTACAACATTCATTAAGTATTCTCAGCCAGGTCATATCCTGAATCTAACTCACTATGCTCTAAGCATTAAGTCATCAAGACATGTTCATGACACTTCTGATCGATCCAAGAAACTTGTTGGATACGATCCAGTCCTATTCCAAACCCTTTTGGAATCTTAGGATTACCTGTAATCCTTGTGTCACGACCTTTAATAACTATATCCTTTCAGAGACATTCTCTCATGCATCTTGAATCTCATCAAGATCATGCTTACTATGGCTAGTTCAATACTGATGACAACATCTATCTGATAGATGTCTATGGATTATGTGATTATGCTGCACCTTCTTTGTATGCCAAATCATTACACTTTGCAATGATAAGAAACTCTTTTCCTGAGCTATGCATCTTGAGTCTCATCAAGATCATCTTGGCAGAGTTTCGATCTATCTCATAGACGTTTATAACCACCCGAGCATGCCGTATATTTATTAAGTCTTTCATAGCGATCCGTCTCTTAACACCAAGTCATTACACTTTGTAATGAAAAGAGACGTTTCCTAGAAACAGTATGTAACACACATATTGAGATAGATAACAGCAATACTCCCACTGGCTTTGACACGGTTATGGACTATTCACAAAATCCAGAGCTTATGGCACATTTTGAGAATCCAAACCTCTCTGACATATTAATGGAAATCTTTCAGCCCTTTCTCAAAATCCAATCCTTTGGCATGTTTCGAGAATCTGAATATCCTTTCTTGCGAGATGCCCATGGGGTAATCCCGGGCCCACGTACCTTTATACTGGCATACTCTTTGTGAGTCCCCATTAGTGTGCCGGTGATCCACACGCGCTCCACTAACGACTTACATTATGCAGTATCCTTTCAGATTTCATCTTCTATTGAGAGTGCTTCTCTCGGAGTCAATTACTTGACTCTGAGTATCGTCTTACTCAACCAGATGTTCTGAAGGTACGTTTCTGTCCATGTTGGTTTCTTTTGATGATTACTCCCACTGGTTCTAAGATCAGTTGTAAAATCAATCAAGCTGTCACATGGACTGTATCTCGTCCTAAAGTTCTCTTAATTGGCAGCAACCGGGCTCACCAATGCTTCCAAGTAGTCGGATTGAAAATCCGTACCAACTATAGTGTTTTACCACTATTCGGTATGTCACCCCAATCATAACTACTTATGACGGTGATCAGTACTACTGGTCAAGAGAAGGTTATGTCAGTATTAAAACAGAAATCTGATTTCTGCTCTAAGCCTAGCGATGACTAAAGGTTATTTCACTTGGCTAATCCTGAACTTATTCAGGACTGTCCCAACTCCCACTGTCTCCTTAGAATATGAGTTCTTTCTAAAAGAGATCTTCTTTTACAGGTACAGCGGGATAGCCAGTGAAACGACATTGCTGATCAGGTTCAGGCTAGTCATGAGGTTCAGACGAACACTATAAGACCCTGGACCTTTAATGTACAAGTGGGACAATCCCTGCTTTACATTTCAGACAATGTCTGCAAAACCTACTTAGTCGAAGGATGTGGTTGGAATATGGTCTGACTGGTTTAGTATTCTATGTATCGGAAACTAATTGGCAATGTATCTCATACATTGAGGATCGAACTGTTTCGACCAATGCTCCATCATCTTCCCTAAGACACATTATAACTATTAATGTTCTCGGAAGAGAATAACTGTGAAACATTTTCCCAGTTTATGTTGTCACTCAGGTTCTGTGGATCTTGTACTTCCTTTGAAGTCCTTGAACGATTCAAGGATTCAATCCAATCGCTTATTCTGATAAGCGAGATCATATTCGTCATACCGACTGACAAATATTGTGAAGTACAAACAATTGTGTTCTATTCGGAGATTCGAGCAATACACAGCAACTGATGTGTTCATTGCTTCCAATCTCAATCTCTTTTACATCTCTATGTAAACTTATGACTTTGTTAATTCTGTTCAAGACTTGCAATCTTCAGTTGACTCTAAGTCAACTGATTCCAAAATCCTATCCTTTGGATCTTTGGGTGATTCATTTCTTGCCACATGTGCCTTATAAAGAACTTAATCATCATCTAACTCTAAGTCAAATGATTCCAAAGTCCTGTCCAACTGGATCTTTGGTTGATTCATTTCTCAACACATTAAAAACTCAATTCATCATGTGACTCTAAGTCAAATGATTCCAAAGTCCTGTCCAACTGGACCTTTGGTTGAATTGATTAACAATCATAAGGGACACAGTTCCTAAAATCCAAACACTTTGGATGTATCAATATTCAAGTTATTACTAATCATGCATTCAACACAATTATACAACATTTCAAGGATATTTCAAACAACATGTGTTAAAAGAAAATTGACAATTTTATTAAAACAAAATCCTTGAACAATGTATTGTATGATAGACAATGTCATACGCATTTAAAAGCTAATAACATGATTTCAACATCTAACTAAACTCTAAAACTGCATGAGCTTCAGATCCAATCTGAATATGCTCCTATGCAACAACATCCCACATCCTACAAAGTCCATGCATACAGAGCAAAAGTGAGAAACACATCCTGTATCAAGGAACTAAGGATCAGGTGTTCTGAGTTTTAAGATATTCCTTAGTAGCCAAACTGTTCGGCTTCGGAGCATTTTCCAATCTTTTCGTGACTGTGTCCCACCCTGTGGATTCCCAGTTTGAAACATCGAGGAACCGGTCCAGACGATCTGGATCATTTCTTGATGTGTCCTATTACTGGACTCAATCCTGAAGCAGCTGAATCAATGGAACTATGCTTCTCTATGAACGACTCATACAGAGTCAACATTGAATGCATATCCATGATTGTCTTATCTGGTTTCCCTTCCTGTACATCAGGATGAACGAATCAGCGAGTCGAGCTAATGCTTTAACTCCCAATCAAAAGGGGACCAAATTTATACAGTTCACCTATGTGTCTCTCAGTCTTGAGAACATGTGAACCGGTGCTACTTCTTGCACACTTCAAACTCTTTGAAGATCTTAGCTCGTCCTTTCTCAACTAGTTCATGGAACTTTTCCATAACTAGCTGTGTTAACTTATCTGACCCTAGGAAATCAGGGTCAATGATCAATAGTATTAGGTAACGAACTTTCCTTGACTTAACAATCAAGGAGTCATGCTCATCACAAGCTACTGTGTGATGTCATGCTCTGGGGAGCGGACACTCAGTCAGATATGGCTTGCCAGCAAAACAGAGAACTATTATCTATTTATGAAGCCATACCATATTGTTAAGGTCAGTCAGCCTTATCATATTAGGCAGGTGCTTTCTGATGCTCTCAGAAGTGGGTGAAGGAGGAGAGGGAGGAGAATAGACACTTGATTCAGACATCAACAATAAACAAGATTTTTATTAGTTTAATTAATCCTTTAAATAATTACCCAATATATTATTTATTAAGGCTAGGACCCAAAATACCCCAACTATGGTGTGAAGAGGGATGCCGTAATCACAACATAATGGTCATTAAGGTAGATAATACACTTATCAATTTCATCTTATGAAATTCCTAGATCTGTTGAGACACATTGAACTGTTCAATGGCATGTTTAGTCTCGGATGTGCCCCACTGTTTGTGACTGGGATGCCGAGGATCACAAACCGGGTGTGAATAACCATGCAAATTCGCTCGGTACTCTCGAAGTCAATTGTCATCTCTAATTAACGTGCCGGTTAACCACACACGCTCCGTTAATAATGACAAAATCGAGAAACCCATTGCAACTCTTTGCGGACCCCTGTTGGCATGCCGGTAAACCACACACGCTCCACCAACGTTCCACAAAGTGCAATGTGCAATTCCATGGATTAGCACCAATTCACATTTTTATCCTAAAGTAACTAGATTGGGTTTTGTTCAAGGTTCTAGTACTTTCAATTATAGCATTATACTTTTAAGAGGCTTAGCGGTTCTATCAAACCCGTTCGGCTAACGACACTCGACTGACTAGGAGAGCGGTGGGTAAGAGTAGATACCCATTAGACTAACATTTTATAGTCAGTCGCCTTATACCCTCTTTATAGGACAGTTTTGTGAATGAGGCCTACTAGCGGTAAGACTAACCAATTTTCTTATATATAAATAATTAACTTTTAATCATAAATATATAAGATATATTTTAATCTTATTAAAATATTTTAGAATTAATTTAATCATAATTTTCGCAAATTTTTAAACAATTTTTGAAAATTTAAATTAATTCCTTAAGCTGATTTAATTGGTCTTTTAATTTACAATTAATTAAATTAATTAAATCTAAGATAGATATTATAAATTAATCAAATTAATTTTATCTATTTAAGGCCCCACAATTTTCGAAAATTACAAGCCAAAAATAAGAGTTCTAGTTATTTAATAGATACAGTTACCAAAAATAACAACCTACTTATAAAAGGCAAGTAAATCAAGCAAATCAAGGGGGAAATAAGGGGTGGCGGCTAGGGTTAGGAAACCCTAGCCTAGGCCACGAAATTGAGGCTATTCCAAGAGGGTTTTTGGCAAAAACACTCAAGGCAATAATCATCCAAGCATTTTATATCAATTCACAAGAAAACAGCCTAAGCTCTGATACCACTGAAGGGTTTTCTAGCAAACAATGAACACAAAATAATCTTATGGTTCACATGCAACCCTAGAAAGATCTATGTTTTCTTCTATGAAGATAATAAACCAAAAACTTAAAGGCCAACAATTATTTCTAAAGTTCAAATCAGAAGAACCAACCTTTGAATCTTGTTCTTGAAGCTAGCAGCAAAAGTATCCTGCCTCAAATGAAAGTCATACCCACAGCAATGGAGAAGACAGTTCAGCAGAGTAATCCTGATTGAAATTGGCGTGAATAATGGGGAGCCAGAAGGTTCCTTTTATAGCCTCCTAGGGTTACACCTGAAACCCTAAGGAGCCTCCAAGTGGGCAAGCCTGTTGACCACTTGGACCAGATCCCTAAACCCTAATTAGGGTTTTCGCCAACCCTAGAGAAGCCTCCAAGGGTGGCGCCACTTTTGGCCCCTGGACTTCTCTTTGCCAGTTATTCAACTATTGAATAAATACAAACTAGTCCTCACACTTTTAATTAATTAATTTAATCACTGAATTAAATCCAATTAATTCTATATTAAATCTTAATTAATTATTATAGTTTCTAATTAATATATTAACACTTAAATATATTAGTAAACCATTTAATTAATTCTATTGATTTATTACACAATTAATAAATCAACCTTTTACTCAACTGAACTCTATCCTGACCTCCAGCTATGAGGGCAACCCAAATGGACTTTGCTTCAATTAACAAGATAAATATAGTTGTAAAGTCATGGCTTAGACACCTAATCCAACAGGATGACCCATCTGCCCTCCATCGATTGGAGGTCAGAGTCGCTCGGATCGAGGACCAGTTGGCATGGATCGGGGAGGTACTCCTAGATTTGGCCACCCAGCAGGGTCAGCACCCCCGACCATTCCCAGCCAGAGCCCACGATCACGAGGTTGGATCCTCTAGGCCACCAGGTGGCAGTTGATTTCTTTTTCTTTTATTTTTTCTTTTATTTTTTGGGATATATATACTGAATCTATAACACACCTTTATATTTTGTCTGTTTATATTTTATATTTGTTATGTTTGCTTTTATATGTTTGTTGAGTTATGCATGTTATGTCAATTGGGAAGGAGTTGTCTCAGACAAGTGTGGGGTCACCGTGCCCCCTCCACTTGTCTTGATCACCGGCGTGTTCACTGTAGCGCTACAACTCCGGAATACGAAATCAAGGATCCGTTTGTTCGCAATTATCCCTGTGATACTGAGCACCAAGCAATCTATCGTCCAAAAGGGGTAACTCTTTCTCCCTTATTTTAAAACTAATTTTTGTACAACGGGGACGTTGTACGGTTTTAAGTGTGGGGTGTGGACGGTCGAAAGAGAAATTTTTTTTTTGAAATTTTTGCAGAAATGATCAATTTTCAATATTGTTAGCAATATTTTTCAAAATTTTTAATAAATTGCAATTTTGAAATGAATGGTTTGTGATTGTGATAGCACTGATATTTTTCAAGAAATACTGTTTATTTGTGATCATGCTATTAGTTAGTCAAATAAGTTGAGTTTTACGAGTTTAAAAGATTGAGCTGTTTTAGGATTGGAATTTAGGAAGGAAATGTCAATCTGTGGCCTTTGTTGTTCGAGCCGGTAAGTCTAAAATGGGTGGGACTTATGCACCTTGCCACCTAAGATCGTCTGGTCTGGGATGGTATTTCTGAAAGCTCGTTACACGGACAACATCGAAAGTCATGGACAATTCCTTAATGGCCTTTAGAATCTGAATGAGTAAGTACACTTCATTGTGGACAGAAAATTTGTAATCAAGGGTTCTCTAGAAAGCCATGAATTCCAAAGAACAATTCAATTATGTTTTCGCGAACTATTCCACTCTAACTCATAGGGCAATAAGCTTTGAAACTGAACACAGTCAAAACTTGTTTGAGTCTTTATTATAATTTGTTAAAAACTCTCTTGTTTGGGGACAAGCAAGGCACAAGTGTGGGGTGTTTGACAACGCCTAGTGATATCAAGTATTTTAGGCGTTGTTGAGCCTTGTTCTTGATGAAATTATATCAGATATATCTTGGTTTTATCACTTTTCGTGCCAGTACTTGTTTGGAGGAAAAGAATGGAAACATGGACTAAAAGCGTGCAAAAGGAAGAAGTTTGAAAAGAATGAAAAATCAAGGAAACACGTACGCGCGCCGCGGATTTATGAAACGCGCAACGCGGGCTCAAGGCGGTGCAACTATAAATAGAGGCATTTACAGCCGAAAACCCTAGCAAAGACCGGGTGTAAAATCGACCTTGAAGCTCTTTGACTCCAAGATTTCGTTCCAGCAAGTTCTCAATTGGTATTTTTTTATGTTTTGGATTTTATTTTCAATTAGTTAGATAGTTGTAAGCTTTGGTTTGTATCTTTGGGAGTGACAACCATTAATATCAAGCTTAGGTTTCTGTTTTAGTAGTCTTTAGTTACTGTTTTGATGTTTGGATCTGAGTTTGATGAATGAGAATCATTCGGTTATGAGTATTATTGGTATTTTGATGTTTTGGATGTTTGATTGTGTTTTGATTGTTTGAATTGTGTTTGGATCTTGCTTTGACCTTGTTTGGGACTGTTTCCCTTGCTGAAATCAGTAGCCAACTAGGTTAGCTTAGGTATTGAACTTTGGCGAGTAACTGTTCAGTCAGAACCTTAGTTATTAGTTAGGTTATGCTTTGTTTGGTTTGGATGCCTTTGTTTGCTTCTGATTCAGAGATGCACTTCTGATTTCAGAAAGTAACTAGGTTAGTTTGAGTTGGGTTAGCTTATGCTTAGCTTGACTTTGGTTAGTGATTGCTTGTTGGTAGTTGAAAACATAGAAATCAGGTCCTCCGACTATAGCGTGACACTACTAGTTGGTAATCTGTCATCTGGTCTAACCACGAAGCTCCTGCGGATCGACCCTGACTACCACTGTGCTAGTGTGTGTTAGGTTTCTCTTTATTTTTGACCGCACGACGACTTAGGCGTGTCAACTACGAAAATCAATGTCGTACAGCAAATATCTAACACTTGACTACAAAAATCAGACGTTCGTATTATGAAAATCCGTCACAATTACTACATTGCATATAATGGTTACTATAAAAGTCCAAGCACTAATGCTATAATCCAGACACACCATTTGTTTTTTGTTAAAATCCTATTTTGCAACTTAAAAAATGAGTTCACCGATTCAAGTTTTGGAAAAGAGTTTTGCCAACCTACGTGTTTGCTTACATAACCTAGAATGACAAACCCATCAACTATTACCCACATCAAGAAATATTGGAGAGACCGTTTTGAGTTTTTTTTGTTGCTCTCGAATGTGTGGTAAGATAATTTTCTAATATATCACTACTTTGTTTGCATTTACAATTTCATTAACATTTTTATGCTTGCTTGTGTAATATTTTGTAGAATCAGACATTTTTAAGTTGCTTACAACCAGTGATATTCATATGTAGTAACCCTCTTAAAGGGAACTATTTACAAACAATGTTTGTAGCTGTTTCTATGGATGGCAACAATCAGACCTTGCCTATATCGTACGGTTTAGGCACCATATAAACTGTCACATCTTGGTACTGGCTTCTTATCAAGGTAAATAAATGTATTAAGGAACTCAGGGAAATAGTCTTCATAATCAATATGTTTGGAAGCTTGATTGTCACAAAATAAAGGAGTAGGTCCACTTGGCATAGGTTCTAAATCCCTGAACAGCCATCGTAACCATAAGACTTCACTGACGGTAGTTGTCATCGCTCTATTTTCAGCTTCAATGGAAGATCGAGACACAACCGATTGTTTCTTCGTTTTCCAGGAAATAGGAGCACCCCTAGAAGTAGCAAATAACATGTAAGTGACCGTGTAGTGATGGGGTAACCGAGACAATCCGCATCACAATGGGGGACGAGTTACATTCTCGAGTATGTTTCAGTTGCAAGTGATGTGTTCAGTGGCACCCGAATCGACAACCCAAGCATCAATGTGTTCTGCCTTACCAACCATGTTAATTGTTGGGGGTGACATTCTTGAATTTTCCCTCATTCGAGAAGTGTTTGAGGAGGTTTTAATATTGCTCTGTTGTCAGTCTCGATATTGGGCTAGGGACCGTCCCCACTCCCCACACACGACCCTTTATTTTTCTTTTCTTTTGTTTTCCTTTTCCTGGCCACCAATCGGGGAACCCCGTTCGTTTGAAACAGTCATCCTTATTATGACCATTTCGTCCAAAAACTGCATTGTTCTGGTTCTTTGTTATTACCGTGTTTGTTGTCCTTTTGCACTGCTGGTTTCTTGTTTGACTGTTTGTGTTCGATACCACCCTTCCGTCGAGTGGGACAAAGGTTTGGAAAGAAGACGCTTCAACAGTTGGTCTCTTGGAAACCGAGATAGCACTTTGTTGCTCATCCTTGGCAACAAGATGATACGCCATCCCCAAAGTTGGCGTTGGTATCATGGCCAGAATTTGAGTTTTGATGGTGGCGTACTCATTGTCCAACCCCATGGGAAACTCTTACAACCTCTCATTGTCCTTCGCCTCGATCAGCTTCTACCCAATCGAGCAAGTGCAGCTGGGTGTGGGAAACGTCGATTGGATCTTGTCCTGTATGGCTCGAAGCTAGGTGAAGTAGGCGGAGACGGAAGCCCCATATTGTCGTGTGGCCACGAGGGACTGCTTCAACTCATAAGCTTTAGGTGCGCTTTCTTTTCCAAATTGTTCTTTAAGGTCGGTACAGATTTCCCTCGCCATTTTTATGTATCTCACGCTGAGATCTCTTTCTCCATAACAGTAGTGAGCCAGCCTTTGATCATGGCATCATACTGCATCCAGGGCATGTGGTCTTGTGATTTTTATTTCGGCTTCTCGATGCTTCCGTCGATTAAGTCAATCTTGTTTTTGGCGAATAGGAAGTTTCTCGTCTCTGGTGCCCAGTCGTTATAATTGTTGTCTATGAGTGTATCGTTCACATGCATTTGTCTAGGGTATTCCGATGAATGCATGTAGTAAGGGGAGTTGGTGTCAACGTTTCCCCCATCGTTTTTCGAGCCTCCTGGTTTCTTTCCTGCTATTGCCGATAGTCTCTATGGGTTTTAAAAAAAAACTTATTCATTCAATAATCGAGTGGCGATTTAAATACATGAGGACCCGGATGATCCGTATAATTCATAAAGAGATAAACAATAAATCTAGCTAGTTTAAATTAAACAAGATAATGGTTTTTGGTTATCAGGTCAAGATAATCTCGATCTCTTTAGGTTTTGTATGGTTCAAGTTGTAAGTTTTCGTTTTTCTCTTTGTTTTCTCGGCTTCGTACACCACCATAGCAACACCACAATACCACTGTGTGTTGTGGTTGTGTTTAGGATATGAAAATCAGACCTTAGGGTGGAGTTTTAATAGCGTTCTTGCTATCCAAACATGAAATACACAATAGATACACATGAATTTTCATAACAGCAAACTACCCTGTTCTGGCATACTGTTTCGTGAAAAATAGAAGTCAAATTAAAGAAAATTACTACAGATAAATGTCGTTGGAAATTGAGACTAGTTTATTGAAATATATGGATCATTTCATTTGGAGTTACGATTCAAATTAATGTTATGGTTAAAACATTGGACGGTAGTCTAAAACGTCTTAATCAAGAAAATTTCATGAATTTACCCTTTTACGTCCTTAATGCATCAAGACGTAATGAATAATATATTTTTTTCCATAAAGGACATGTTTTTTGAAGCTAATAAACATATCTAAATTAATAATCTTAACGGGTTAAGATGCAAACGAAAACCTTAATGTGAACTTATGATTTTATGTGGAAAAAACCCTAGTCTTGTCATCTTAATAGTTAAGCTTAGTCTTAACCGCTTAAGAATCTTTTATTATACATTGGACATCCGTTTTTAGAACTATTATTTCACTAAAATTAATGGGTTGAGTGCTTAATGATTAAGTGCTTAAGAATTGGGTTAAAAAGAAACTTAAACATAAACAATGTTATGATTCCATGTAATTTGTCACTGTTTTGTAAAAATCACCAAAAATTCTACAAAAATCATTTGAGGGAAATGCCAGGCCTGTAGTTTGGTATGGGAGGCTAGTTTCTTCAATCCAAAGTTAATGACCCGATTCCAACACCAAGTTTTATGAAAATTACTATTTTATAGCCTGGTTTGGGAAACCGACAAATTAAGACACTTGTAAAATTCATAAGTAATTCTAGAATCCTCAAATGACATGAGATTAGGTCCTGCATATTCTTATGAATTTCTAGTTTCTTCTATCCAAAGGCCTTAACTTGGTTCCAATCTTAAGTATAGTGTTACAATCCATGCAGCTTGGTTCGAAAACCTGCCAGCTAGTAATGACCAACTTTGAAATTCATAGTAAATCAACCAAAAATTGTATGAAAACATGGTTGGGGTAAATAGTCATTGAACAAAGTGATATGTATCCTTGAAAATAATATGTAAAAATATTTCTAAAAGAATAAGTAAAAGTGGGGTAAATAGTCATTGAACAAATTGTTGTCCCAAAAGAAAAGCTAAATTGAATACTATATAACGTATTAATAAGTAATGAGTTGAAATATGATCTAAGTAGGGATTATTAATGATATATGTAGGTTTATCAGTAGATTTCTTCCTAGTTCACACCCATGGTATTATCGAAACATTTTATTATCAGGTGATTTACACTAACTTGCTTATTATGTTAACTATGCACGTGTATGTAAGTTGTTGCCCATGAAGTACCGGTGGGAGAAGTGGACACTGTGATATGTATTATATAATATGTATGTTGTACATAGTGAGACTAACCATGAAGGACCAGGGAGAGAAATGTTTCGACTGGTCGCGAAGGAGAATGGCCAATGGCAGAGGAAACGAGGACAGCCCTTCGGGGAATCGACATGTGCATAGGAGTTGGTACCAACAATATGTATTTGTAGGATTATGTGATATTGTTTTCATAATCTATGTGAATGTATGATTGTATGATCTGAATGTATATGATTTGATATCATATGTGAGTAATGTGCATGCTCACTAAGCGTTTCCGCTTACATGTTGTTTATTAACATTTTTTAGGTTTAAAAGGGGTAGTTTTAGAAAAAAAGCACGGTTTGATTGTTCGAACTCCTGGTGGTTATTTAAGTTGAAAGACCTACACTTTTAGTAATTGATAAAGTTTGTGTTTTGGAGTAACACCAAGTACTTTGATGGATTTTTACTTAAAGTTTCTGTGAAAGTTTTTAATTAAACAAGTATTTATTTTGTGTTATTACTTTTAATTTAAAAAAATGGGTGTTGTAAAATGTTGCTTACTTTTTGAGTCATTGGACATTTTTCTAAGATATGTCATAATTCTTTCTAGTTTGACATTGTATTTTGATATGTGTCTTAGATAATAACTAGTAGATGATGCCTTCGAAAATATTTGAAAGTTTTGGAGATTCTAAGACATAGATTGTTTGTATAATGACAACTATTATACTTTATGCTTTTCCTTATGGTTTGATCAGTGTGTTGACATCCCTATTAAGTTTCTTGTAATATTTATTTTTAAAATGTTTTCAAAAATCCTAGAAGTTTCCACTCTTATAGATTGAGAGTTTTGTCAGAAATAAAGCATAAATTGGTTTTAAAAATATATGAATTTTGAGGATGTTATAGTTGGTATCAAATCATAAGCTTAAATGAACTAGTTATAAGATGGCTTAGCTAGAATTAAATTATAGATACGTAAGATTTAGATGATGATGACGACGACGACGATGATGATGAGAGGAGGGTTATAGTATGCATTCCTTAGATTCTATTATTTAGAGACACACCATCATACTTAGGATTAGTGCCTTCTATGCTCTTATATGCAAATTAATTTGTTGATATTTTGGTGTTTTCTAGTTATTATTAAAGCTGTAATCATATAAAACTTGGAATTAACTAGAACCATTCATGGTTGGGGCAACAAACTTGGAATAGAGGCCACTTAAATGCTTTGAGATGATGAAGGTGGCAATAACTACTTTAAGGTTAGAAATGAGATGTTGTTTTAAGTAACAAGAGGAAAAAATGAAATATAGTGGTGTATATAAATATCTTTACATCACCGAGACACTTTCAATATGATGGAAAATTGTTGTCTCGATCTTAATTATAGAAACCTGGTGGTTAATTGAAATTGAAATGACAAGAGGGACCTGAACTAGGCGAAATGATTTTTCTGATAGTGTCATCGACAATGGGATGAATTCTGTATAATATTGGTTAAAATGTAAAACTCAAAGTTGTAGGAATTTAAGTCCTCTTTTAGTGAAATTTTGAATCGGCTCAATCGTAGTTACAATGCTGGATATATGTTCGGCAGACTAACATGATATAAAGAGAGGACTATACAAGCTATAAACGATGCTTCTATGTTTTAGACTTTTGAATTGGGTCCCATTCAAGTATAAGGCTATATTCTACTTGGTTCCCATATGAAAAGTGGTGTCACGTCAACGACACATCATCCCACTTGCTTACCACGCCATCAAGAAAATACCCACCACTCCACATCATCTAATTCTTTTATTTTTTATTTAATTTAATAGAACTCTAATTCTTTTTTTTATTTAATTAAAATTTCATTAAAATTAAAAAAAAACATAAATATTTCATAACTTAAAAATTAAAAATTACAAACCTAGAAAATAAAAACTACATCCACTCGAAAACTTAAATCCTAGATACAATAACATAAAACATAAAATACTTAAACTAAAACGAAACTACGATCAACGGAATTTAGGTGAATTTTTGACAACATTCCACGCATCGAGGTTCGTGAAATCAGTGTCGCATTTCACCCGATACTTTTGCAACGCTTGCTCAACGATCACAGCGTCGGCGGTGCCCGGTTTTCGGTTCGCCGATAGTGGTGCGTAAATTTGATTAAAATGATGTATTTTAACAAACATATTCCTCCATTTGAAACAAAGGCTATCCGTATTCCGATATTGTATGACGCCCAAATTTCTATGAAACGATTCCTGCATACGTTCCCAGAAAGCGTGGTGGTTTCTCGCAGCCTCGTCTTCAGATACGTTGATGAAAGCGGTTGCTAAAGTCGTTTCTTCTTGTTGAGTCTATCCCCGAGGATTGTTTACATTTTCCACCCCAACCATTTTTTTAATGAATATAGAAGATGTATGTTTTGTAGAAGATGTAGTTTAAAATGTGGAGATGTGTGTATATATATATAGTGATTTGAAAAGAATTTTTTTTAATAAACCCCAACGGTAAAAAAACCCCTCTCAACGTTCAAATGTGCCGTTGCTCTACGTTGCCTCGTCCACGCATAGCCACATCCACGCCACCCACGCGAGAGGGGGGCGGTGGTGTGCCACGCTGTGGGTGGCAGCCACGTAGTTCCCACACCTTGTGCATGGTACGTAATCCGCTTAGCCTAAGGGTGTTGACGTATCAATTCAATGTGGAGGCTTCTTGATGAGGCCAAGCAGTGGAGGATGGCAGCGACAAAATGAACTTGACACAGCACGTCGTTTTTGCAGTATGAGCCAAGGCTACATGTGAACCCGCAGGGTTTGCATACTTGCATGGGTTGGAGAGCGGCATCGATTGCAGGGGTTGCATACTTGCATGTTGTTGGATGTTGCATAATCTAATAGAATATTACACAATATTACCCTACTAGAATATGAAAAAAATGCTAATTTTTTATTTTTTATTTTGAATAAAAAAATACGAAAATAATAAATAAAAATATTTTTTTCATTTATTTTGTATTTTTTAATTTCTTTTAACATGCAAAATGAATTGCTAGGATTAGGGGTGAGCGTGGTGCGGTGTGGTGCGGTTTTAGCATAAAACCGCAACTCGTACCGCTAGGTGCGGTTTTTATTTGTGTAAAACCATATGTTGCGGTTTTTTTGCGGTACGGTTTTTGCGGTTTATTTTGCGGTTGCGGTTTGTAGCGGTGCGGTTTCGGTTTTAAACCGCAAATACTAAAAGCATCCAAACTACAAACTAGTTTTTGTATGAACGCACCTAAGTTGCATAGGTAAATGTCGATGGCTTATGAAATCTTTATATGAGGTGCCACCTACACCTAGTTTTAGCTCGAGGCATGAATATAAGCTTCTATGTAATTGATACGTTTTTGTTTGGCTTTTTCCATAATCTGAATGTGCGGAGGCACCATATACAACCTGTTCCTCATCATCCATCTCACCTGCATCTGCATGTAAACCCACTCATCTAATTCCAAACACTTTGGCTTTGTGTATTACATTACAAAAACTTGTAAATAAACCAGGATAGTGCAAAAGTCGTAGAAAACCGTATGGTTTATCTAAAGCCCCTATTTTCTTAAAGAATCCCTCTTCTAAATTTAAAGCCATTGCAATCAAAGAGCTCAACCGTTCCCCGGTAGACCTGATACCATCAGAAATTCATAAATAAATAAATTGATTTAAGCTTGATCTGAAAAGTCAAATTATTCAGCATAGATTCTCAAATCTATATAGATGCATATTTGCTAAAAGGTAATGATATGTAGAGATAAGATGCCAATTAAAAGCAAATAATTAAGACTTACAATACTTTTTTGTAGTACTTCTCCATTACCAATCTCCAACAAGGTAGCATCTCTGCAATTCCCTTGAAGATTGTAAGAATGGAAGCTCAAGAAACAGTTTGCAAGGGAGTACCTTTAGAAGGCCATTGATTTAGACGGCTCTCGTCACCTTCTATAGGACCGATATGGAATGTTTCTTTCAAATCCCCTGCACTGCAGTTAAGTTAAAAATTACACAAGAATTGAAACTCGGATCAAATAGTAAGTTGCAGGGTCCTTTAGAAATTGTGGAGGAATCAAGGTTCTCTGCATAAATTGGTGCGAAACAAGCGTTGTCCTTGTGAGCCAATTTCGTCTTCTCTTCAAGTGGAAGAGAAAAGAACTTTCTGCTTTCTTCAAACACATTTTCTAACACTTGTTCCTCTACCCCATGATTCACTAGGTAAAAGAACCCATACTCCATACATGCCTAATTCATCCAAAACGACAAAACTAATAAATGCACTACAACATTACCAATCTATTACCAACCTAATCCTCTTAAAATCACAATATCATACAAATTGCAGGATAATAATTCCTTCAAACAACTAAATCTGGTTTAATATGCACGGGTATGTGCATCAAAGGGTCTATTTCATGTAATTGATATAAATTGAGGTTGGATATAGAAGCAGACCTTGGGATGTTATCGCCAGAGGGTGCAGAACCGGAGGGGACTGCTTCATCTAATGAACAGAAAATTGAAGCTCGTGAATTGTTCTTTTGCTCTTGAAGGTTGACTGCTTGAGGGTCTGAGCGAGAGGAGAGCTGGAGATGTACGAGATTGATTTAGTTAGATTTAGGTTTGTGTTTTCTCTAATTTCTTTTGGTACGTTTTCGTTTCCCCCCACAGTATCCCAAAATTTTCAATTTCCCCCCTAATTCTTTTTTCTTCTACACTTTAATGTTTAATTTCATTAAATTATATATATATATATATATATATATATATATATATATATATATATATATATATATATATATATATATATATAATTTAATTATATAATAAATTTTGCGGTGCAGTTTCGGTAAATTTGCACGGTTTTTCAAGCTAAAACCGCACCGTACCATGCTTTGCGGTTGCGGTTTTTGCGGTTTCGGTTTTTTGCGGTTTTGCGGTAGCGGTAAATGCGGTTTTTGGCACGGTTTCGGTTCGGTTTTTGCTCAGCCCTAGCTAGGATTACCTCTCCCATCTCACAAAATCTTGTTGTCTCATATGAAACTAAAAATTAAAGGTTTGAAATTAGTAGCGTTAAATGGGCCATTTATTGGATTGTGAGGGGGCCGAACCGCCGAACTACCAAAGTGATGTATACTATCAATAAACTGGGCTAATCAGATATTTAAAAGATATGGTATTATTGGGCGTTTAGAGATTAAGAGTAAAAAGAATAAAATCACACCGATTAATTTATCAAGTTGAATTCTCTTATTAGAGGTAGTTTTATTATTTGGATTAAACAATAGACGAAACAAAATACTACCAGACCATGAATTTATTTTTATATATTGGTTTCATAGGAGGATGGAATACACAAGGAGAATGTCCAGGATCATGAAATCTCTAGGAGCGACAATATGATTTGGATTTAGTGTTCTGTTCGGTGGATATAAATGTGAGTGCATAGAATTTTTTTTAGGTAACATAAAACCCCTAATGACTCATAGAACCATAGAACCACTTTTTAAGTCATTGGATTAAATGATCAATGGCTGTGATTAAAGATGGTAATTAATATTTTTTTAGTAATTAAAATCTGTATAATAATGTAACGGAAGGATCAAATGGTAATTTCGGCGGATTGCAGTTGTTCGCGGTCGATCGTTTACTTTCCATTCCTATTGCTCGGGCCGCATACTTTTGAGACTTGTGCATTAATTGTTTTTGATCGGTCCGCACAAATCAAATCTTTTTTGGTTGATTACAAATTTTGGTTAACCTTTAATTACTTTTGATCGGCCCGCATTAATTGCTTTTGATCACCACCGAAAACAAATATTTTTGGAAACAATTCTTGGCAAGGTTCTCGGCAAGTCACCATCTCTTGAAAACAAACTCTTTTCATTTTTGAAATCAATTTCCTTTCTTTTTTTTTTCAAATTTAAATTTCCAATTTGATCAAATATTCTTGAAGGAAATTTTAGTTCTGATCAAATCAACAGCGTAATTAGTTCAATCGCAAGCTCTCATTCATCGATCAATTCTGTATCCCAGTCGTATCAATGCGTTTGCAAAAATCGCATGTTATTATTTATCGATTTGATCAAAGCAACACGACTACTTGGATCAAAGCAATACGAAATTTTAGTTATGATCAAAGCAACACGACTACTTGGAACTGAAGCAAGAATCGTGACCAGAAGCAGATTTGAAGTCCGATACTCAAAAGGCTCGCAGATCTGTAGTCATAATAACGAGAACAAGGATTTGAAACTCGGCATCATCAGTTCTAGGATTTGAAACTCGGAATCGATCGTAACCTGCAATCAGATCTAGGATCGCAACCTATTTCGGCTTCCATCTATGGTTTATCATCAGGTATGTAATTGATTTCAGTTAATATTTGATTTGAATTGCAAATTTCGCTTAATAACATTGAACTCTGATTTGAATGTGTTTGAGTCGAATTTTTGGTTGTTTTCAAACAATCACGTTCAATCGAGTGATTTCCTGCTTCGTTGGTAATCGTGTGTTCATATACGTTTATTAGTGAACATATGTTCATTAGTGAACATACATTCAATTAACTAAGTGTTTTCCTGCAGCATTAGTCTTCGTGTGCTTATGTATGTTCATTAGTGAACATATGTTCATTAGTGAACATGTAAAGGATGAAGTTAACCTCAACAATCTAACAAACAGATTCATGTTTTTGATTTTGTTCACTTGTGAACATTTTGCAGATATAGAGAGAACGATGATGATGGTGGTAATCTGATATGACTGCAAAATAAGAGAGAACGAGATTATTTCTTAGTTTTTGTATACAAGTTCAGTTATGAACATGAATAATTTCTTGTTTTCAATATACATATTCATCAATGAACATATGTTCATCGATGAACATATGTTCAAAAGTGATCAAGTTTTTAGTTTTTGTATCAATGTTCGTCCATGTTCAGTTAAGAACATAATTGATGTTATGAATTTTCATTTCTGAACAAATTCTAGGATTTTGAAGACAATGTTCATCAATGAACACACGTATATGTTCATCAATGAACATATAAGTGTAATTTACCCATCATACCCTTATCATCCTAATTTGATCTAACGGTCAAGAAGATGGTTCTATGGTTCTATGCCTAATTTTGGTTCTATATATATATATATATATATATATATATATATATATATATATATATAGGGTCCGGATCCGGTGAGGACTCTTTTTTCGGTAAGGACGTGCGAGGACAACTTAAAAAAATTGAAAAAAATATAAAAAACATACAAATCATAAAATCGAGAATAGTACTATATCATTATCAAAAAAAATTTGAAAAAAAATTTGGATCATTGAAAAACGTGATAATGCATTTTTTCTGTTTCTATTTTGGATCATTATTTCATTATAAAAAAAATAATGATCCAAAAGTTTTTTTTTGAATCTTTTTTTTCTCCGATATCGTACTATGATTCATTTTATTATTTATATATTTTTTAAAATTTTTTTAAGGTGTCCTCGCAAGTCCTCACTTTAACAAGAGTCCTCACCAGATCCTCATTATATATATATATATATATATATATATAT